>VDFB02215672.1:0-23790 GCA_007258455.2 Sequoia sempervirens
TTACATTTTGACTTTTAGTCAAAGTTAGGTGAAATTCTCCTAGAATCACTCACCTAACTTTCCTAGATTTACTCTTCCCTCTCTTTAATAAATATGAGGGATTTCTATTGTAATAGGGGCCTTTAGTTTTTGCAACGAAGTGCTGCTCAATTTGCAACAAATTGTGAAACTTTGTGTTCATGTTTTGTGAATCTAAATTTGATCAATAAAGGAAGAAATTGCATACCAGACATTGCGTTGGATCGATTGTCTCTTGAATTTGATTGAGATTGGTGGTAATTAGTTTATGAAATCTGAAGGACTTCAAGTGATTCTTGTGGACTTTGTGTCACATTTCTAACTTGAATTTGTGTTTATGTTTTAATGTTTTGGTTGAAAGATCTACAAGACTTTGAGCTTGTAATCTCTCATGCTATTCGAATGAATTGTTGCATCTAAGAAGACTTTGTGCTTCTAATGCGACAAACTATATTGTTCTCATAGATTTGCAGTTGAAAAGACTACAAAACGACTTTGTGCCTTCGTGAGCCTTACTTGTTTCCATTTTTCTTTTGTTATAATCTTATCTGATACCTCTAAGTTGTGCTTTGCCAAGATAGGGAATCAGTTGTACTGCTTTTGGTAAGTTTCTAGTACTTTGAATTAAGAATGTTTTCAGCTGTGAAGCATTATACACATCTTCTTTGAAAAAAGAGAGAATGATGAATGCGACATGCACCCCCCACTTCGTAAATACTGTAAATATTTTTTAAATACTCTAGCTGGTTTCTAATTGTAAGAAGGGTGCCTCCCCTTGTTGAGAGGAGAGATTGAATCTCACATAGCTGTGGCTGAAGTCCTAGTTGTGTAATCTATTGAAAAAGATGATTACATAATTTTCACCCAACATCTCTCACTATACATCCAACTCTAGATGGCCCAGGGTTACCTCTAAAAGAACCATCAAAGTTCAATTTAAACCACTCACTCAGGGTGGGGACCAAACCACCTTCGTTTTGTCCTATTTGGTCGCAGAGCCACCATTCCCCACCTAGGCTAAAACTTGAAGTGAGGGCCATGTAGCCTGTAACCTAGCATCCCATTAAAAAAAATTATTATCTTTGGCCACCTGTTGTAATAGTTTTTTGTTTAATATTTCCACCAGAACAAATTCAATTTTGTTGAGAAGGGAAGAAATTCCCATACTTTTCCCTTGAAACAACCTCCCATTTCTCTCCTTCCAAGGTTCCCAAATTAGGATTGAGGGGCTCATAATCCAAATTTAGCACATAGCCACCTCCAACATTCCTAAACTTAAGAACACCCAAGAAAAAAATGGTCACTTGTTCATTCCTCCACTTCACACAGTAGACATCTAAAAGGGCCATGATACCCCATTCGATGAAACTTATCTACAATCAAAGTCTTGTTTTGTATTGTCTCCCAAGAAAAGGTCCTTACCTCAGGGAGACAAACACTACTCCAACACAACTGCAATGGGAGTCTCTCCCCAACCAAACACCACCCACTATATAAAATCCTATAACCATACCTTGCATTATAATGGCCTAATTTTGAGCCAGCCCACAATAGGGAGTCAACATCTTCACGAAAAACCAAGGTTTTGATTTTTAGAGCATCTTTCAATGCCTATGACTCTCTCTATGGAAGATTGAGGCAAGTAAAATCTTTCTACTTCCACCCCAACACCAAATTCCCCTTATCCAGAGTTACATAGTCCTTTACATGACTACCCCAAAGTTGTTTTAGAGTTTCCTTGACCTATTTTTCCTTAATCAAATTTTCCAAACTCCAATAGCCAACCCACGAGTCCTCCCAAAATAATGCTTTTCTCCCATCATGAAAATCCCATGTCAAAAAATCACAAATAACCTTCTTGCATTTTTGCATGAAGTTCCAAATACATGAACCCATAGGTGGATTAGATATTGTCAGAATGTCCCCATTGCCACCAGCATCTAAATATTTGTGGTGTAGAATCCCAACCAATTTGTTCTACATTTCACAATGCACATGCCACACTAGCTTCACCCCAAGGGCTCTATTTGGAAAATCCAAAAATTTGAATCCAAGCCCCCATCCTCCTTTGTCCTAAAAAGTTTATCCCAAGTAATCAATGTAATCTTCTTTTCAACAGTTCCTTTCCAAAGGAATTGTTTGGTTTGTTTTGTTAGATCAAAACCAACACTACTCGGAAGTTCCATAACTGACATGAGATAAATGGGAAGGGTAGACAACACCACTTTTACCAATGTAATTCTACCTGCCCATGACAACCATTTTCATTTCCATGAGTTTAGTTTTTCCCCAACCTTGATATTTAGCAGGTCCCAGAGGCCCTTATATCTAAGGCCTTTGGCTAGGGGGATGCCCAGATAAGTGTAGGGCAGCGATCCTTTATTAAAGTTTAAAATCCTCAAAATCTCTTATTCTTTACTAGCATTTGTGTTAAAGAAGAAAACCTCTTATTTGTCTTTGTTCATAGTCTGCCCTAAAGCTAGAGAGTATTTCCTCAAGATCACATTTAGCTGAATAGCCTCTTTCCTTTTAGTTGGGCCAAGCAACATGGTATCATCAACAAATTGTTGATGGGAAATTTCCTAAAGTGTACTAGTTACTTCGATGCCATCAATCTAATAAGAATTAATTCCTGCAGTGATTTCCTGACCCAAAGCATTTACCATTAAGATATAAAGAAACAAGGAGATGGGATCACCCTGGCACAACCCTCGAGACACTTCAAAAAAGCCCTCAGGAGAGACATTTAGCAAAACTAAGAACCTTGACATAGAAATGCAATAAAACACCCAATTCAACCATCATTTGTTATATCCAAAGGCCTCAAAAACTTTTAATAATAACCTCCAATCCACCATATCGTACATATTTTTTTGATGGCCAACTTTATTACCATGATGGCTTCGTTGGATTGCTAAATCAAATGAATGGTTTCCTAAGCAACAATTATCCCATCCAGTATTAATCTTCTAGGAATGAAACTATTTTGATCTTCTATTAAAATGCCTAGAAGTAATAGTTTTAGTCTATTTTACATTGCTTTCATAATTATTTTATATATCGTGTTACAAAGAGAGACTGGCTTGTAATTGTCCAATGATTTTGAAGCTTCCCTCTTAGGAATCAATGCAATGAATGTGTTATTAACTTTTGTAAGAAAATTACAAGAATTCCATGAAGCCTCAATGGCTTCCACCAATTCATCCCTAAGTAGGCCCCAAAATCTTTGAAAAAAAACCCATAGGAAGCTCATTCGAACTAGGGGATTTGTTCAGGTGGAGTTGAAAGAGAGCCAATCTTATTTCCTCCTTCGAGAATTTCTCATTCAACATTTTATTTTGTGCTTCGAATACTATCTTTGGGATATGCCTAAGCATGTAGCTTGTTGATGCTTAAAGTTCAAACTCTCAACATTATTTAGCAGGTTGCTAAAGAGATTTATTGTTTCTTCAGCCATTTGTTTAGGGTCCTCCACCACAAACCCATCTGAAATCTTCAAACTAGTTATTCTATTCACACCCCTATGTTGTTTAGTGCTATTATGTAAAAATTTCATATTCTTGTCTCCTTCTCTAAGCCAAACCTCTCTAGACTTCTACCTCCATAACACCTCCTCTTTGGCTAAAATTTCTTCATATTCCCCCATCAAATATTTTTCTTTAAGGTAGCTCTTCTGGTTCATCCCATCCCAGATAATTTCCTCTTCGAGACTCTGTAGATCCACTTATAAGGCTATCTTTATATCAAAAATGTTTTTAAAATGCATCCAATTCCAATCCTTTATCCTTTGCTTTAGTCACATGAGCTTTGTTATGAAGAAAAACATCTTGGATCCATTTACATGAAACCCCTTCCACCATTCTTCCACTAGCCCCAAAAAACTAGGGTCCTTAAACCACATATTTTTAAACTTAAAAGGGCACCGAACCAGGCTGTGATCCCCAAGAATGTCCAATTGGATTGGGAGATGATCAAATCAAGCACAAGGGACAATGCAATCCTCCAACAAGAATGGGAAATTATCGAGACATCCACTAAATAGGAATATGTCCAACTTTTCAACAATCTAACAAAAGCGCATCTTCATTTTTTTCCACATATATGATCCATTCTTAAAGTCGATGTTTAGCAATTGATTCCTTTCTACCCAATCTCAAAATTCCTTTTGAGACTGATTTCTTTTTGGACTCCTCCCTTCTTATCACTGCCATCGAGTATTGCATTGAAGTCACCAACAATGACAAAATTTTCTCCATGATGAAGCCTCAAAAAAATTTCTATTTCCTAGCATAGAGCCCTTTTTTTGATGCAAGAGTTTGGACCATACACATTCACCAGTACGAACATTAGCTTTGAGTGTATACAACGAACTCAACATTTGAGCCAACACACGCCTTTTGTGAGCATTTCAATCCGAACTGTTTGCATTTTCTAAAATAAGGCAATGCCACTAGATGCCCCATTTGCTTGAGCATCCACAACATTCCAACCTTTCACTTTTTTCCTAAATAAATCTAAATAAACATTGGTTAGCTTGGTTCTTGGATTAAGAAGATATTTTCTTTGTCCATTTCCATTCTTCACTTGACCAAACACTACTTGTTAGGGGCTTCCACAATATGATCTTCATAGCGACTCGGGAAGGGCCCCCCTTCCCTGACCTCAATCTGGTTTTGATTTCTTTGTTGTCTATTATTTAACCCCCAATAAACCATATTTTTTTGGTTCCTCTAATTCATCCCCGACTTTTGCATTTGCTTCCAATAACATTTGTTGTTCTTCTTCTAATTAAATTCCATTTTCCAAATCGACCATACCTTCTTCTGCACTATTCCAACGAAAAGCCGATATAAATAGTAATAATATAAACAAAATGATTTTCTAAATGACATACCAATTGATCTCATGTACTACACAAATTTATGTAAAAAATAAACCATTTTTTTTTCTAATTGACCATCCGCAACTCCTTGATGGGTGTACCCATTGCACACCAAAGTGCCATTGTTAGTATATTATTATTAATATCATATTATATTATATTTTTTTTGGCTAAGTAGTATTATATTATATTATTATTACATTATTAAAAAATGTTGCTACTATTAAAATGATTTTTATAACATTTTTTTTTTGTCTTTCTAAAATGTGCTTTTTTTTTTGTGACTGATTGTGTTGATCTCTTATAGACATCATATTGACATTGTAAGATTTATATAATTTTAATTTCCAAATAATTTTTTATTTATTTTTGAATTTTAGTTTAGAAAAATAAAAACAAAAGTGAATGCAATTTTTTTTACTTACATGATTTGTTTAATTATTAGAAGAGTTTCTTGTGTATTATACTTTGGATTCCTTCTAATTGTATTGGTCACACCAAATTTCATATGATTGTTTAAACGTGTAGGATATCATTCTTGCAATTATGCTTATTTTGTTGTCATTTATGTAAGAACAATGGTCTATATCTTGACATAAAAAGGCATCCCACATTTTGTACCCATTGACCATGAATCTACAAATTGCCATCAACAATGAATTCTTTCCTTGGTTGAAATGTTTTAGATTTAACACTATGGGATTTATTGGCTAATGAAGATGGATAAATAGTTTTAAATTTGTTAAATTAATTTTCTCATTTGACTACTATTTTTTGTCCATAACCTCTTAATAATGTAATTGCCTATCGTATGTAATTATATATCCTTTTGATCATAATTTTATTTTACTTAATTAAAATATTAAAAATTCTATTATTTAAAATATAGTTAAAATTAATATAAAGTTAAGTCCACAAAATACCACCTCCTCCATGGAATTTACTCATTTATAACAGTTGGAAAGAAAAAGACAAAAATGATTCTCTCCGAGGTGTAGTCCTATTGACTGCTTTCTCTTAATGTAATTTTCTTTTTGCTTCGTTCAATATGTTAAAAAAAAAGGGAATTACCTTTATTTTTCCCCGAAGATATTCGTACCGGCTCTCACTGTCAGAGTACAGTTAAAGTGCGTCGAGGAATTGCTTTGGGTACTCCTTGCAACTTTGTGTATTCATTTTATTGCCACCTGTGCGGTGGATATATTAGCCAGCTCATTATGTCAAATCGGAGCTGTTTTCGCATTTAAGCACTTTGGTTCATTTTAAGATGCTATTAGAGGTTTGAGTCGGTAAAAGCTGGCCTGCTATCAGTTCCATTCATCTCCACGAATTCGTTCAGAATAGTGGCACACAACCCTGCATTGAGTTGCGCTATTGTTTGAGATATATCTCCAAAGCTGTTCCCATGGAATTCAAAAGGCAAAAAAGAGATCCGAAGCTATTTTTATCAGAAGAGTGGCGTGAGTGGCGTTTGGCTTCTGTGGATGAAGTGAGAATGAATATGGAAACGATTAAGAATCAGGAAGTCCTCAAATCTTGGGATATTGCACGCCTTTTGGATGGATGGGTAGATGGCCCCGGCTACAGATATACTATTAGCAATGAGTACAAACCCAACATGGGACACATGCTGCTAGTTAGGACATCAGCATCAAGACCATCTGGTAAGTTGATTGCTCTAACTTTTCAATATTCCATTTTAGATTAAGGAATTGCACGAGGTTAATTGTCAAATTCACTTTCTGCAGATGGTACTTTTGAAGAAGAAATGTTCTCTGGAGTGGAGTTAAACAGTGAAGGAAGAAAAGCCGCTCTATTGCTCTCCTGTGATGATAAAATTATTGAAGTCATGTGCTTTGTCTTAAAGAGTATCATAAAGAGTTTTAAGGAGCCTGAGGCGCGTCAAGCAGAGGTAGATCGGTTGACGGAAAGCCTGAAGGAGACTTTCAATCACCGTAGAACATTATTGCACTACGCAGCCGATCAGGATCTCAACGGAAACAATGCTGAGCTCATTGCAGACTTGGTTCTAAGAAATTTTGAATATGGAAAAGAGTTGATAAAAGCTGCTGATAAATACGGGAGGACTGCTCTTCATTTGGCAGCTCTCCATGGCCACATCCAACTTTGCACTTTTCTAATCAGCGAGTGCGGGTTGAAAGCCAAAGGAAAGGATCGAAACGGTGAAAATCTACTGCATTTTGCTATAAACAGCAATAAAATAGAAATATTCCATAGATTAATGCAAATAGATGAGGTGCAGCGTCTAACTGCTTTGCAGGACGCCAAGGGTAAGACCCCGTTGCATAAAGCAGCTGCCAACGGTAATAAAAATATTATTGCCACTCTTCTACAAAACCTGGGAGGAGTAAGCATGGAAGATTATATTCATCAGGCCGACTTGTTCGGGCAAACAGCACTTCACCAAGCAACAAGTGGAGGGCACAAGGAAGCCGTTAAGTACCTATTAGAAAAGGGATCGAAGCCTCTCTCAGAACGCAACTCTGAAGGTAAAACTGCGCTGCACTATTCTGTGCAACTCGCAGACAAACAACCGACACTGGCAGTAGAGATGGCTGGGATACTGTTGGATCATTGCAGATCCGGCGAAGAGAAACTGCTTCTGCTGTGTGCATCGGCTAAAGGTATGGGTACAGCAGAACAAAGTGCAGAATTCTCACCAGAAGTTCAAAATTTTCTCAAGCGAGAAAGAGAACTCGCCGCGAAAAGCTCAAGTGACTTGTTAGTAAGCGCAATTAAACTGGGGCACGAGGCATATGCATGGGAGCTTATCAATAGAGGTGCCAATACTAGTGAATTAGACAACTTCTCCAAGGGTAATTTGTCAGAAGTTGAACGGAAGCGAGTCGAGAAGTGTATGCTTTCTTCACACCCTTTTCCTCTCGTTCCGCGCATTGTTTTCTTTTGAGTAGATTTACTGTTTCCTTTTGTTTATGTGTTTCGAATTCAGCGCTTAGATGTGACCATGATAAGACTCCCAGCGGTTTAGAGAATTATATTGAGTATTTTAAAGTCCAAGTTGTATTTTTTTAATTATTATTTATTTATTTAATTTTTAATTTTTATTGGAAGACTTCTAAATATCTAGAAAGGAATATTGGCCTTTTTTTATAGAGTTATATAGGTTAATTAATGGTCATAAATTATTTTTTTAATTAGAGTTAAGTAAATAAAAAAATTAAATGTGAGTGATAAAGTTAAGTAGTTTTTAATCAAAGTAGGAATGCAAAAGCTAATTATTTGTAGAGTCGACTTACCTCAAGATTCAAAATGGATCTTATAAACATATAGAGACTTTTTTAGTATTGTTAGAATCTCTTAACTTGTACATAGGCCAATCCCAGTATTAGATCATTGTCACATAGTGCATATCTCTTCTAAGACCTATTAATCTATCCTAGTGAAATGTGCACTTTTGCTCTTCAATTTGTCATAATCTCTACTCACTAACTATTAATAAATAATAGTATCAAAAAATACCTAGTCGAAGTCATCAAAGTACAAGAGTCAACTTATCCTAAATAAAAAATGGTTGAATACAATCCAACTCAAATATAGATATCCTAGATGACATTTGGTATGGATTAGATTCCTTCTAGTGCTCCAAATTGAAAGAATCTTATAATGAATATTCCTTGAAGTTTAAATATGTTGAATAATTCTAAACATAACAAATTATCACATAAACAGGTATCAAGTTAGTTTTTAATGTTTAGTTGATAAGGACAGGAATCAAACAAATTAAATCTAAAAGTTTAGATTTCATCAAAACTATATTGTGTAAGATCAATCCCACACATCATAAAACGACCTAGGACATAGAATGGGTATTCTTAGTACCATAAAAAATTGGGCTAGTAATGAGGTGTATGTGTGGGGATAAGGGTAAATGGGATAGGAATACATGGCCAAAGGTATATAAATGAATGTAAGAGGGAGTGAATGTGGGAGGATGGTGATAAAAGGGTGCTAAACTTAGCATAAAAGTGTATCAAATATCCACATGTAATTGTATTAAGATATTTTCTTAAACTGATCCCTAAATTAAATGGGAATTGACATGGGTATGCAAATTTCACTATTATATTTTTTCCCACAATTTGAGGTGCATGTACATCCTAAATGATCATGTACCTTAAAGTACGTAATCACTTACAATCGATCTTGTAAAATAAATTTTCCTATAGAAAAGAATAATTGGGCCATGTAATGTAATGGACCCCTCTAGGTCTCACCATGTGTGTTTATCTTTGACATGTGTACTCCACAAGGACGCAAAAATTAAAGAACAGTTGTGTAATGAGTAGCTTCTATAACACAAGTGAAGGTAAAGCTAACTACAAGTTGAATTTATCATCAATGATCATGAGAGGGAGAGTAAAGAATAAGATTACCTAAATTCTTGTATGGAAAGTGGTAATGGCATATCAAGTGTGGGCTACTTGATCCAATTCATGGTTGTAACTAGAAAATAAGCTTGCACATTAGCTAGTACACAAATAGGATTACATAGTTATGTTAATAGAAATGAGGTACAAATAATTATAGAGAATAAGGTTGGGAGTGTTGGTTCTATGATTAGATAGGGCAATGTGCATCCATCTAATTAGCAAATTTGAGGCCCTAGAGGGACTTTTTAATGCTTTAATACTTCTTCAAAACATATACAACATAGGTATTTATACATGACTATATAATAGGAATGACAATGGTTATCTAAATGATATGCTGCTAATTGTTAGACTTGTATGGATCCAATATTTTCATTGTGGGGTTTGTCAAGTTGCTTGCATGTATAAAAGTATAACATATGGGTAAGTGCAATAAGTTGGGTCCACTTTTTGGCCAAAAAGTGGAAGTGTTTTTCTTGAAAATCAAAGTTTATCATAATTGGAGTAAAAATTTGAAACACTTACACATAAAATATTAAAAAAATCTAATAATATGAAATATAGGATTTTGAGTCTAGTTTTAAAATATATATAGTTTATTCTAATTTACCTAGATGATACAAGCTATTTTTATATAAGATGTACAAAAACCACTTTTTTAAAGTCACTTTTTTTAGGGCCATAACATGCACGTATATGGAAAGCATAATTTTACCTAAATAAAAGATTTTTTCTAATTCCTTTCGTAGGAAGATGTATAATATTGATGAGGATATTATTATAGTTTTTTCTAATTAATTTTTTATTGGCCCTAATTGATATTTTTGAAAACCCCTCGTGTAGAAAACATAATTTAAGCTAAACTAATCATAAAATGATTTTTTTTCATTGTGCAAAGAATTGTGTCTAGATTGATGATATATAATAAAAATTAAAAGTTATTAAAAAGGTACTAGTACCTAAAATTTCATTTTTATGGACAATTTTCCTCCTAAATTAATTAATAAATATTAAAACAAATCCAAATATTAAAAATGCATATTTGAAAACTAGATATCATCATCTATAATGGGTTTTGATTTCATAAATTTTTTTTATAAAAAATGCCATTAGCCATATTGCTAAAGTTAGTTTTTCTCTTATTGTTTTCATGGTGTTGTACTGGTAGGTCCAAGGCTAAGGGACATGGGTTTCCAAGCCTAAAAAGAAAATAAAAGTCATGAGTTTCAAATTCTAAATTTTAATTAAATGAGTACCCACTCCAAAATACATACTCATTCTAAAAGGAAGCAAGAATATGATGTAATTAGAAATGGGTACTCATTTTAAATTAGGTATCCATTTTAAAATGAAATAGGTACCTATTCTAAAATAGGTACCCATTTTGAAAGAAAAAGGGTACCCATTTCAAAAATAAAAAAGGTACCCATTTCATACACATATAAATGGAGGTTCAAGAGTATGATCCTAGATGGGTACCCTTTTTTTAACGAAATGAGTACCAATTTCTATGGATGTTTTTTACAAGCCTAATGCTCCCACTAAAAAGGGACCCAACTTCTTGCACTTACTCGTAGGAATGATTTCATTCTATGCATCACATATGTATGGTCTAATGAAAGTTAGAAAGGAAAATAATGTGTGTAGTATGTGTATTAGTGCACAATGTGAAGGGTTATATAAAGCATTTTTTTCACATAACACTTAATGGCATGTTGTTAAAGTTGCTTAATCTTGCATATAAATAACTCCTTATATGGTGTAGTTGTGAAAAACACAACTATAAGGTGCATGTGGCTAATTATATTATGTTACACTTAATTAATATTTGATTATATTTATACGTGAGGCGTCTTGGTGTTATACAATGGAATGACACCTATGAAGTAATGTAGTCTTGTCATGAACTAATTTGTGAGGTTGAACTAGGATTATTCTCCATTTTGTGAAGAGCAATTATCCCCATTATGTTGGTATTACACTAAATAATATGTTCTTGGATCATTCATCCTTTATTGAAGAGAAATGATCCTCATTTTGTTGGTTCTTTGAATAGCCTTGGTGTATTGGTATTATTAAATTGTTTCAAATTTATGTTCTTGTTGTAGGTGCTTGTAATCGTTCATGATGTTCGAAGAATTGTTGCGTCTAAGAAGACTTTGTGCTTCTAACGTAGAAAACGGTACGTTTATGCAGATCCAACATTGATAAAGCTACGGAACGACTTTGTGCCCTCGTGAGCTTTCCCTTTTTACTTTATTTTGTTTGTTATTAATCAATTCTGGTATCTCTACGCTTCGCTTTGACAAGATAGAGCTATTGGTATTACTGCTAGTTGTTAGTTTTAGGTTACAAGAATTCAGAACTTCCAACACGTGAAGCATTGTAAACATCTTCTCTGAAAAAAGAGAGAAGGATGAATGTAACACACCCCCCTCACTCCGTGAATTTCGTGTACATTTTGTAATTATTTGTGTGATTTACTATTGTTTCTCTTAGCAGTAAGAAGGGTGCCTCCCCTTTCCGAGAGGAGAGATTCACATCTCACATAGCTGTGGCTGAAGTCCAAGTTGTGTAATCTGTCGAAAGTTGATTACATAATTTTCACCCAACAATTTTTTGGCGACTCTACTGGGGATACGATACGCATTCTAAAGCCTCATGCTTTCGTTTGAAGTATACCTGTGTCCTTTTCTATTGTAATTTATTTTCTTATAAGTTTTTCAAGATTTCACCAAGGACATGTAAATGGCTGCTCAAGGTCCTTGGGGAAATGCTTTTGGTCCGTTGAGCCTAGTTCTACCCCTACATGCTCTTCCTGAAGGCTCACGGAAGAACTTTCCCAAGTTTTTTGGTGATGGGCAACATCCTGACGAGCACGTTGCTGCTTTCTACATTGCTTGTGGAGTTCATGGTGTTGAATACGAAGATGTATCTGTAAGGCTGTTTGTGGAGACTCTCCAAGGCGTTGCTGCAGATTGGTTTTATCATTTGGCACCAAGTACCATCACAAACTGGGCAACTCTCATAGCCAAGTTTGAAGAAAGGTTCAAGCCTCCTGAAGATGCTCATGCTTTGTTGGCTCAGCTCACCCAGTTGAAGAAGGAATCTCACATGCCCATGCGCGAGTTCATCGCTCACTTCAACAAGTTGACACGAAGAATTCCAATTGTTGCTCAACCTACAGCTGAGAACTTGAAATGTTTCTTTGTAAATGCTCAAGTGCCTAAGGTTGGTTTCCTATTGAGAAGAGCACCTCCAGCTACTCTTGCAGTTGTGCAGACCTTGGCGACAAAAATTGAAGATGATCTCATTCTTGCTAGGCAAATAAAAATTGACTCAGATGAATCTGAAGAAAGCTCTTCTTTGGAGTTATTTTCTTCCATCACAAGGAGGGATCCTATGGTGCAAAGGTTGGCGAATGAGCTATTTGACCTCAAAAAGCAGTTAGCTCAAGGCATGTTTTCTGTGCCTTGTCAGGACGTACCAAGGAGGTCAATTTCAAATGTTGCTCATAATTTTGCTGTTGGTAATCAACACAAGTTATCTCCACCTCCAAAGAGGCTTGCTCTCGAGGTACCATTAGTAAAAGGAGCAGTGAAACATCCTGACTCCGATCCAAGTGATCTCGCTATTCTCTTCCAGGAAAAGGAAGCATGCATAGCTGGCGACTCCCATTTCTGGTTTATGCAGTCTCAGAAAGCCATTGATGAAAAGAAAGACGATGAAAGTCATTTTGCTGAAATTCAAGTGAATGAAAATAATCTTTTCTTGAGATCTGAAAGATGGACATGCATGCAGATTTCAGTTAAGTTGAAAAGAATGCATCTGTGTCACGTGAGGACCTTCTTATAAATAATTCAGATTTTCCCAAGTCTGAGGATGGTGAACATCATATTGAGGTATGCAATGCAATCATATCTTCATTTGATTCACATGAAGGAGATCATCCCAATCAGCATGAGGTTTCCATGGTTGATGAATCAGTTGTTGAGGTAGCAACTGGCAAGAAGCATTCAATCTTTGATCGATCAAGGGAATGTCCCATAAGACATCTTGCTTGGTTGGAGGCCAATGGGAAGACAGAGGTTCCACTTGCACCTGAGAGTGAAGATAAACTTGAGGATGAAGTTAAAGATATATTTGTAGATGCACAGGAGTAGCCTGGATTCAATGATTTATTTTGGAGCAGCAGTATATCCATAATATTTTCAAAGGTAGCTGAACCTGTTCATCTCTTTCATGAAGCAATGCTTCAACCTCATCTACATGTAGCTGCTAATGATCATGGAAGGCCTTGCAAGCTGCTGAAGAAAGGAAACTATTTTGTTGAACCTGTGAACGGTTTCATTTGAGAAGGTCTCATTAATGGCTAGTTTTAATTAGGTAGGTTTTTCCCTTTTTCAATAAGTGCATTTGCATAAGTTTGCGTCTTGTTTTCGTAAATTTGTTTTTCGTCGTTGTCACCTGACTCCAAGCCCAATGGATAAAGGCACTTGAATTCTAGAGTTCTTCTCCCTTCATTCGTTTCAAAGAACGGTTGAAGGAAGATCCCCAACAGGAGCCTGTTGTTATCACGGAATCTAGCAGCGCTCATTCCACGGATAACCCCCCTACGAAACTTGTCTGTTTCCTAGGATTCGTGAAGTTCAAGTACGCATAATGAAGTGATTTTCAAGCCACCTCGAAATGCGTTCCAAAGTCTCGAATAGTCAATTCGAGCATTCCCCCATGTTAAGCCTGTGAGCAACGAGCTCACCCAGTTTCTTGTTAAATACTTGCAAAATTCTTGAAAAAATCGATTAGCCTTGCGAAAAGTCGGCTCTCACCTTTCTGAAAGACAAAATTTAGCTAAGTCTGAAAAGTGCAAGGGCGCTAAAATTTAGCGCCCCTGCATGAAGGTGAAATTTCTAAAAATGTAATAGCTCTAAATTTTAGCGCCATTACACTTTTTCCTGACACTTAAACTTTTTTCTAGCCCTAGCGCGTTTCTTCATCTTTTTTGCTTTTTTCGTCAATCGTGCCACTTTTCGTGCCTAAATTTATTGCTCGACTTGAGTTAGGTTTTCGATTTTCTCTTTTTCTTAAGGGTGTTTCAATTCGCCATTTTCATTGTTATGATTTTTGTTCTTCCTCTCTTCATGCTGGGCGAGTTTTCTTCAAACTGCAAATACGTTTTTTTTTTAGTTTTTCGACATCCCTCTCCAACGTTCTTCGCGTTTCATCTTTGTAAAGCAGTTATTTATACTTTCTCTTTATTCTCCAATTTGATTGCAACTCTATACATACAAACACTTTACCAAACCACAATGGACATCGTTCACCATTACATCAGTTTTCAAATGTGCTTTCGAATCAGGCAGCCGTTAGCGCTCGCCCGAGCATGAAATAAATTCTAACGCTACGAGAAATGCGGTATGTGCACCAAGCCCTACATCAAAATGAAATCTCAAAATGTAAAGAGTCTTTGAATTACAGCGCCCTTGCATATTTCGGACAGTCATTTTGTGCAATGGGTGAGATTTTAGCACCTTTACGCGCGGAGTTTTAGTCTCTTCAAACTGGCTCTATTCCATTCCGAACCCATTTCTTCGCTCCCGCATTGTTTTCCATTCCTAGTTGCTCATTTCATGCTTGCTCAACATCGTTTCTCGCTCAACGCTTCCCAATGCTACTTTTTCTGCTAACGTCTATTGATTCACCATCCTTGCAGTTTCTCTCCGGATCTCGTCAAGTGATCCGAAGGTGATGTCGCTGATCTTGGTTCGTAAATAAAAGTTCATCTGAGACGGAAGAGAATGAAGACTAAAGCTCCCAAGCAAAAGAAACATGAAGAAGCTTCGTTCTCTGTTAGACATTTAGGTGCATCCCATTATGCATCTTGTAAATATTTCTCGACATTTTGAATGTCTTTTTGTAATTAATAATTACACACAAGATGAAGATGTAATATTTTGAAAACAAATTACACTTTGACTTTGGTCAAAAGTTGAACAGATCTCTAAATAAAGCTCACCTAACTCTCACACGATTTTCTCAATCTCTTTCCTTATTTTGCTCATCCCTCTTTCTATATAATGTGAGGGATTTTTCATTGTAAATTATCTTTTAGTCTTTTGCAACGAAGTGCTGCCCTTTTGTAAGCAAACTTGTGAAACTTTGCGTTCATATTTTGTGAATGAGATTCAATCAATAAAGGAAAGGATTGCAAGCCAAACTTTGTGTTGGATTCGATACTTTTGTAAGTTGATCTGATTTGGTAGTGATTAGTTTGAGGAATCTGAAAGACTCTAAGTAGTTGATGTAAACTTTGTGTTACATTCGTTATTTAGATTGCATTGTATTTCTTTTATCATTGGTTGAATGATCTATAAGACTTTGTGCTTATAATCATTCATACTCTTGCATGTTCTTGTTGAATAATCTACAAGACTTTGTGCTTGTAATTATTCATTCTCTTGGATACTTTGTCGAAGGATCTACAAGACTTTGTGCTTGTAATCATTCGTGCTCATTGACACTCTTGTTGGATGATCTACAAGACTTTGTGCTTGTAATCGTTCATGTTGTTCAAAGAATTGTTGCGTCTAAGAAGACTTTGTGCTTCCTAGCGTAGCAAATGGTGCCGTTATGCAGATCCAACATTGATAAAAGCTACAGCTTTTGTGCCTTAAGTGAGCTTTTCCTTTTACTTTATTTTGTTTATTAATCAGTGCGGTATCTCTATGCTTAGCTTTTGGCGAGATAAAATTTATTGAGTAATGCCTTTAGTTGTTAGTTTAGGTTATCAAGAATTCGACTTCAACAAGTAAACATTGTAAACATCTTCTCTGAAAGAGGATAGATGTAACACACACCCCCTCACTCTTTGTGAATTTACGTGTACATTTATAATTATTTATTATTGATTTACTATTGTTTCTCTTACTTGATAAAACCTCCCTTTGAGGAGAGATTCACATCTCACATAAGTGGTGAAGTCCAAGTTGTGTAATATTAAGTTGATTACATAATTTTTTCACTTAACCAGGTTGTCACCAGACCTATTAGTAATAGAACCATTAGGGGTTTACACTAGAACACGGGTTGAGGCAAACCCTTTTAATCTTTCTGCCAAAATCCAACAAAATCCCTTATAAAGGGGTTCCAAATGAACCACGGTTTGAGTGAACCCACATGGGTTTTGCTGAACCCCATCCCAACGGACACAAAAAATACCCTAAATTTTGGCACTTAGAAGCTCGGGTTGAGGATGAAAATGGATGAATCTTCACAAACCCAATTGGAATCAAGTAGTCCTCAAAACGAGCTATCCGATGAATATAATTTTAATATGTTTTGGTTTTGTGTATTTGTTTTTAGTTTATTAAACATAGGTTTCAATGAAAATGAGAATTCTTTCATTACATGTGGAAAAATAGCAGTTATCCAATAATTTGAAAATGTAGTTACACCGGATATTGAGATCCTTGATCCAACCAAAAAAAATGAATTTCAATATATACAAAAAAGTTATGTGTTATACAGGTTCTTTAATAATACAGTTGGTGGTTTTTATTTTGAAGCTTGATTAAAGAAAAATATTAAATTAAAATTGTCTAACCAAATTGGAAGCAGATATCAGAATTACAAATCTAAATTCAAAATAATTAGAATTTTATCCTTCATGAAAAATAGTTATCGTTATCACGGTGTGCGTCACTTTTAAAATGTTATTTTTTGAAAAAAGTTTTAAATTGGAGATGGAAAAGAAGTCTTGTCAGATTCCAAAATTTTGAAAAAATATTTTAGAATCTATAGAAAAAATGTGACGAGACTCTAGTTTGTACCATCTTTAAATTCTTCACGCTTTAGCTACTATAGGTGCCCGAATGTGAAGATTTAGTTAAAAATAATAATTTCAGTGTCCAATTTGGCCAAAAATTGTAAACCACTATTGTGGGATCACCCCTTTTCCAAGCCTAAATACAAATGAGAAACATGGATTGCAATTTTCAAACCTTTTGGAATGAGTACCCACTTTAAAATGGGTACCTATTCTAAAAAATGATTGACTACCTATTTTAAAGCTGAAAAATGACACTTCCACTAGAAGTGAACTAAACTTCTTGCACTTACCCTTTTGAAAGGAGAGAGTTTTGATGGGAACATCCTTCCTTATCAAGGAATGTGCATAAGAAATTCTTGTATGTAAGCACATACATTGGGTCATTCTTCCTTGTCAAGATATGTGGATCCTTATACTCTAATGTTGAAATAAGAGCATATAAATGGGAATGTTAAAATACTTCCACTCATAGTTTTAATTCATCAGGTCCATAGTTTCTTCCACGTGATTGTACTCTTCAACTATCTAACTTCTAAACTAATAATGGTTGTAGAAAGTTGAGTTACAATCATGTTGATGTAATTTTTGCAAGTGTTGAAGGTCTTGATGATGTCCTAGCATAAAGTGTAGTGCACAATTTCTCTTATTGTCACAAAAATCATATTTGTGAATTCTATGTGCTCTGTTATGGATGTGGTAGTGAAGGTGGTTGACATCATGTGGATGTTGAGAATGATTATGAATTCTACATGTTCTTTTGAGGGTATTATTTTTGTCTAGGTTTATTTTATATTTGTATTTAGATTGAGGTTACATGTGATGGTGTGTATATTATGGTTGGTACAATTTTAGCATAGAAAATAATTGAGGATTGTGTGTGTCTCCTTGAGGTTCCTTATGCACACAGTAATAAGAACAAGAATGAACCTATGGAAGAAAGCACATTTTTAGATTATGCATAGATTCCTTACTAGAGTAAGGTTTCTTGTCAAGAAAGTCACAAATACATTTTAACTTTTAGATGTAGGGCACAATATAAATATATTATCAATGATAGAATATTATAGTGAGAAGATTATAAGATCTTCTCTTCAAGAAAAATCGCTAGTGTAATATAGACCAGTGTTGCAAATTCTCATCTAAATGTATGAGGGATTATCAATTCCTTCTCCATACATTTCTAGGCATAGAAATTTGTAGCATAGAAAAAAGGAAACTTGCTTGATTTGGGAATAATTAATGATAAATTAGACCTAATGACACCTTGATCTAGTGTTGTGAGGTGTTTTACACAACCACATTAGGTCTTGGACCCTTGCAAGCTAAATAAAATGCATTTAATGATATCTTGTAAAGGTGTTGTAAAGTGTTGTAAATGACTTTCACACTTTTCTAGACTTTTATCAAGCATCTAAGTCTAATGGACCTACTTTCACTCTTATTCAATGTTATAAAAATTTATTTAATTACATTCTTGCATTAATCTCTAGAGGGCTTGTAAATTAAACCTAATTCTAATCTAGTGTTGTAATGTGTTTTACACATTCACATTGGATGTTGTGCCTTTCTAGGCCATGTGGACCTCATTTTAGTGTTGTAAAGTGTATTTAATCACACTTTCACATTGAAATTTGTGTCCCTAGCCCTAATTTCCCTTTATACCATCATTAATAGGCACCTTATGACCCCATATTGTGCATCTTGAGGCTTATTTTGATCAAAGACCCGATAAAATCAACATAAAAGCTAAAATTCTTCACTCCCCAACAATCCAATTGGCAAAAGAGCCCATATGGGACCCATTTGCCACTTTAGGCGAATGAGTCTCATCCAAGTGGGACTAAGTCGCCCAGTTGGGTGAATGAGTCCCACTTGGGCTGCTTTCAAGGTTTGAGCAGGAAAAATTGGCTTTTAAGTTTAATTTTCTTTCATGTCGGCCTTGGGGATAAAATTAATGGGAATTTTAGGTGGATTTCCTATATAAAAATATTTTAAACCCTAATTCATAATTCATTCATCATTCATTCTCCATCTCAAGTCAAACAAGCTAGGGTTAGGTCATTTAGAGAACATCTAAGACCTCTTCTAAGACATTCAAGGGAAGATTCATCATCCATTGTTGTAGAAATTCAAGATTTATCATCATGGAAATTTTCTAATTCCCTCATTTCATGTTCATGCTTCATCTTTTTTCTTCATTTGGTTTAATTACCTAAAAGCGGTTTGACCAAGGCAAACCCCTATTCCCTAGCATTTAACATTTCTCTTTCTTTCCTTGTGTGATTGCAAATTTAGGAACTTTGAAGGCTTGGAGATCATTGAAGGATAAGTTATAAACTTGTTGAAGTCACCTCCTTGTTGGCTAAGTCAAAATCTACACAAAAATTCACTTATAGGCTCGAATTTGGCAGTTTCAAATCTAGACACCTGGAGGAATAAAAAGTACAGATCTTGAATTTGGCAGTTTGTTCTTGAATGAAGTGTTGATCTTTGTCCCTCTCCTTTTAGGTGCAAAACCCTAGAGGTGCAAGAGGTGACAAAAATATCAGTTTCATCATTATAGAATTTTTTTTATTCATTTAAAAACCAAAAACTTTGATGTGCTTCTCAAATTTTCTAAACATGGAGTTAGAGGAATTAATCTATAGGGAATTATAGGAGTATTCTAAAGAACCATCTATCCTTTTATATGTAAATTAGAGGCCATGATTGTTACTTTCACATGGTTAACTATTAAAATAAATGTAAGGAACTATAGACACTCAAATTAGAGTTAATAAACTCTCCTTTCATAAAGACAACTTGGTGTAGCTTATGCATGACATATTTATTTCTATCCACAAAGAGAGAAAATCCTTTAAAGACATGATAAGATAACTAATGTTATGTTGCATAATATATATGATCTACTTTAGGATAAGGCCATATATTTCCTCCCTTGATAATGAGAGCATATTGTATCTATTGATTTTAGCATCAAAGATATAGAATCTCCTTTTGAAGGTAATAATTTGCATCCATATAGGAAAATGCATAGGAACTTTTACCTTGGAGACTATTCGGCTCTACATTTTCTTTATTAGTAATTGGTATAAAGAAAATAATCCACTAAAATATTAAATCCCTAGCCTAGTGAGGGACTATTGATAATCAATATAGGAGTAAACCTAGCTCTAATACCAATTATCTAGTTCATGGATAGAACTATAGGGCAACTTTGTAGACTATATGGTAATACACATGATTATAGTGATGCATTCATAAGAGAAAAGGTAACTCCAAGTAGCACACACAAAGTGTGTAAGAATCACAAAGGCATCACAAAGATGTAAAAAATATTATGTACTATTCACAATTGAAATGTGTTACAAAAAAATATAGAAAATAAGGTTGGTAATGTTGGTTCCCATGATCAAGTATGGGAATGAACATCCATTTGATTTTATAAGAAGCTTTGGAGGGATCATCTTGTTCTTCATTTTTTCTTTCTTTTCATGTTAAATAAAAGTACTTATATATGAATATATAATGAGAAAAATTATAAGTGTTAAACACGTATAATGCCAATTCTCATACTTGTGTAGAGCCAATTCCTATGGTAAATTTCTACCAAGTCTCATGTACATGTGTGCGGAAGATAAGGAATAGGAAATGACCTTATAGTGGTATAGCATTAAGGTGTGTAGTGTAGTAAGGTGGTAAAAATAATTAGGAAGGATTAAATATCTATAAAGGAAAATCATATCACAAAATTTCTTATAAATTCCTATAGATGTCAACAATTTGGGAGATAAGGGACTAATAGTACAAGATGGAGTCAATATTTTGTAGCCCTTATTTTATTAGTTGTGTTTATATTTGGAACTTTGTTTTCAACTTTAGTAGCAATCCTTTGCTTGATTTTTTCTATATTAGAGACAACAACAAATGCTTTAATAGTTACAATAGGGTTTAACTCTTCCCCATTTGTATATTATTTAAATGATAAACACTTTTTACTTGGTCAATGATATAATTATTCAAGGAATTAAATATATTTTGAAGAGGTACTTTCCTTCTTGTATCTCTACTACATACTTTTATCATGTGCTCAAAATATTTCTTAAGGATCCTGCACTCATGTATAATATTTTCATTACCATAATTAGGAGGCCATATTACATCAAAGTATATGGGTGAGTAAAAGATAATGGATTCACATTAAAGATAAAGAATTTGGGGCTCAAATTTGTTAGAAAGAATGAATACCTATTCTCTATAACTTCTATATCTTTTTTGAGGTAATAAGTATACATTACAGATCTAACACATAAACCCAAGTACAAATTTATTATGAATGAAGTTTCATCAATAAAAAATATTTTTTTAGTAATGGGTATATGAAGGATATCCATTGGGTAACAAGTATTCATTATCAAAAAGTATATATTATTTTTTTCCTATGCCTATAGGTATTTTTCATTATCTAAAGGAAACATTAAGTGTAGAATAAAATACACACATATATCTAATTGTCTTGATCTATACACCATAAACAATATACCTCCTCCGTCCATGACTATAAGATACAATTTTTTGATGTAGGCACACATTTTTAATAGAAAATTTAAATTATTTTCAAGTTTTTTTTTAATGTTTAAGGGTTAAAAATTAGGTTTTAGGGATTAGGGCTTATAAAGTGGGGTAAATTTAGGGTTGATGGTATTATGGTTTATGGACTCGAGTTCAAAAAATTTAAAGGCCTAGAAAATAATAATTTGTAGATCAATTTTATTTTTATGATATTATTTTAGAGAAAATAATTACCAAATAAATTATGATGGAATAAAATATAATAAATGCATCTTATTGACATGCATACATTAACTCAATAGCCAAAGGACTAAAAATATTATAGACTTAAGCTATCAAATTCACATACAAGATTGACTCTCTTATTATAAAATTTATATTTTCTTTACAAGAATGATGACAACCCACCTCTAGGTGAACCTAAAAACACCTAACATACAACATACTCTAACCTAAGTGCTACCAACCCACAACTTTAATTAACAATTATGATTTCTAAGTGAACATAATATTTATCAAATTTCAAATCACTAACCTACAATGTAGTCTAACCTATAACCTTTATATTTAACTATTAGGTACAATTTCTAAGTGAACCTAGCATTTACTAAAGTAATAATAATTTATGAACCTACATACTAAATTAAATCTACTACCTCAAGAAGTTTACTAAGATGGATGAAGTTGGTAAAAATTAATTATTTCAAATATCCTTGAAGATGGAGGAAGAAAACGATTGCATGATACTAATTCCTTATAAGAATGCCTAGGAAGCCTTATGTATGAAATGTTTTCTTATAGATGTGACATAGAACATGTAGTATATGTTGTAAGTCAAGTTTAGTAAGCCTTGTAACTCAATTTACAAGCAACTTGTCACTATAAGAAACAATTAAGCTTGAGATTACATTCAGTGGTAGTTCTAAAACCAGGGAAGCAACCTGTGACGGTTTGTCCATACACAGAAAACTGCTTCTCATTACCGTGTATTGCAATAAAAATCTAAGATGATTACATGTTTTTGTGAAGTATACAGGCATAAACGAAATATATTCACAAAACAGAGATGCCGTCCGACACTAGCATTCATTGCATGTACGATCGGGGCTTTAATCTAAAACTGGAGCAGAGGAAAATTTCTCAAATGTATCTTATCATTTTTACTGGAAGTTGCTTTGTTACGCATCACATGCATCTAGACTAATGGCGTACTTTGAAACGTGGCAGTTATTGAGCGTGTAGAGGAAATGCCGGAAGGAGGCCGAGATCAACCAACCATCCACGATAGCCTTGGTATGTAATACAAACAATTACCCTGTTTATGTGGGATTCAGTTTGAGATGTTAGAAACCGATCTTGAAATCAAAGGTAGAATTATGAAAGAACCAACCTTTTAGTCAAAGCACCCAGTCCCTCTGAAACAACCGACTTTATACTCAAAGGAACCCGTTATATATATGGGACCTTATTTAACATAGACAAATGGGTCTTAAATTTTCTTATTATTTGAGTACCTCTGTAAACAGTCTGCGTTAAAGTTAATGCATTTGTTATTTCTATGTGAGACCTACTTCCATGCTAAACAATGGTGTGCTGGACTCCAACCTACCTGCTGTTTAAATTCAATCTTGGCCTATAGTAAAATGGCTTTTTTAAGCAGTAAAAATATCTCCTTAAGATTTAAGGTATTGTTTAATGTGATTTGCAATGAGCCAGGAAGAAGGGCTTTTGCAGAAGGCTTGGCTGCACTTTTCTTAAACCCATATGTTAAATCACCCGTGACAGTGGGCATCTCGGGTGACTGGGGAATGGGCAAGTCCAGCTTAATGTTGCAGGTACTTTTTAAAATCTCTCTTCAAAGTGATTTCATATATACTTTCAGAGTGTACTGTTGATGAAAATCTCAATCATTGACAATTTATACAATGACAGACGGAAATGATTTTGCTCCAAGCAGCAGCTCAGCTAGCGTTTCCAGATATTCTACCTCTTGAGGATTTTCCCGGGTCCAAACAGTTCGAGCTAACTTGGAAAGGTCGAGAAAAATACAGAAAAGTCAAGAATGCAGTGAAAGATTT
>VDFB02215673.1:0-20475 GCA_007258455.2 Sequoia sempervirens
TGCTTCGGGGAATGAAGGCCTCCTAGCTCGGGCATTGCTTCTTGCTTGCAACATAGCAACTAGTGATGAGATAACTTAATTTGTGAGTTGCATTTAGTTTTGAGCATTGTATTCAGCTTGTGCATTGTTAGATCTGTTTTGCATATTAGTGGTTTTCCGTATATTGCATTGTTTGCTACAGCAGATTCATGTTTTTATTCATAAGTCAAAAAACAACAAAAACATTGTTTTGGGTATTAGCCCATTATCATTGCTAGGTCTAGGCGTCATCTTCCTCTAATTTGCAGATTTTTTTAGATAAGACAGTGATTTTTAAGAGCAGATCGCCCTTCCTTGAGGGTTGTACCACCTGCTGATTGCATTGAATTCCATGCATAAATAATATATGGCTGTTTGCTCTATTTTCAGTGTCTTAGTCTAGGCGCCATCATTCTTAGGGAATATTGCACTTTGTTTCAAGTCAATCAGATGAGTTATGTGAGAGTTATGACCATATGAGTGATTTCATAGACTGCTGGTTATTGATTTAAAAGGGCAGATTTGTGAAAAAACCAGAATTATTATTTTGATCATTGAGAAGTTTCTGTTTTGGCACTCCTAACCAAGCTAAGGAGAGTTCTTTATGATGTAATGTTAATCTATCAAATTCCTAAGCTATTGGCAGGCGAATGATCATCATTTTGTAGACTGACAGTAGTACTGGCAGTCATTTTCAGTATTGTTCAATTCTGATTTGTAACGCTCTCTTTCATTGTGAAGTTGTTTTGAAATAGATACATCTCCGCCCTATGGTAGCTACTTTCCCCCTCTGGGTTAGCAACCACATTCTAGGTGTTGAGTACTTTCAGTTTTCAGTATTTCTTTCAAGCATTGTACTTTGAAACACTCCGCCATATGGTCACCCCTCACTCCATATTGGATTGGGTAGCACATACTTGGTGTCGAGTTCCCTTTCAGCATTTAGTGTAGAAGATCCTTTGACCATATGCTCGCCATCATCGGCGCCATTCTTGGTTAGAGTTCCTGCATAAGCAATTTGATTTAGATCCTCTGACCAATGCTCACACCTTGCCCACATCGGGATCCTGGTGTACATTTTGGTTAGAGTTGCTTCAGCGCGTTTTGGTTTAGCTGCTAACCTTAATGGGTGCATTTGTTGTAATCTGTAATTTGAAAAACGAAAAAATTGGCTCAGAATATTTCAGTGGTATCAGAGCCAAGATCTTGCCATCCTGTGAACAATCTGTCTATGAGTGATAGAGAAAAGAGGTACATTGCAAGGGAAGACAAAAATGTTGGAAAACAGTTTCAGCCCTATCAGGCTCCAAAGGGTCAGACAGCTTCAGAGGTTTTGAGGGCTCATTGGGAGTCTTCTCAGGAAATAGACATGGCAGAAGGTGAGAGATCAGTTGGGGGTAACGAGAGGGTTACCAGCAACAAAGATGATAGTGGAAAGGGCAGAGAGAGATCCATCAGTCCAGGACAGAGATTTGAAAGGAAGATGGATGCCTTAATGGATATGGTATTGCTAATGATGGGGAAAGTGGGACAGAACACCATTCCACAGAACAACATTGGGCATAAAGGAGAGCACAGTGCTTCCAACCAGCATGATGGACATGCTGCTCATCATATTTCAAACAACACTTATGTCTCAGCCTGGTCATTCAAACCCACCTTTTTGGCACCTGTTAACACTCAGCCAGATCCTGAAGAGAATGCTTTATTCATGGAGCAGTTGAGATTGGCCGTGAAAAGTATGATTCTCTCCCTGGCGACATCAAGATGGATATGTCCTACAATGACTTTATGGATCATAAAAGGAAAAACAAAGGACAAGGGAGACATTATGATCAAAGAAGACCATCAACTCAAGGAGACTTGTACCAAGTTGTCAACAAGGTTACACTTTCACACTTTGACGGGAGTGATACCAGTTCAGCTCGAGCTTGGATACAGAAGTTGGATAACTATCTAGCTCTCAGACCCATGGCAGAAGAAGAGGTGATCAAGTTCGCTACGCTACACCTTGATGGGGTGGCGCACGAGTGGTGGTACCATGGCCTAGTTACTTTGGGTCATCGGTCAATCACAACTTATGATGAGTTCACCACTAGGCTCATCGAGAGGTTTGAGAAAAAGGACCCTGAAATACATTTCAGAGAACTTGCACAGTTGAGGCAGTATGGCACAGTTGATGCCTACATAGCGGAGTTTCAGAGACTCTCAGTCATGGTGACTGGAATCACGGAGAGGAGATTGGTGATCCTTTTCAGTGAAGGTTTGACAGAACCACTCAAAGGTTGGATTAAAGCCTTTGATCCACCAACCCTACAGGAGGCCATGAAGAAGGCAAGAAACATGGAGTGGGCTGCTCCTAAGGGAAAGTTTCAATCCAATTCCCCCTTTTAGAAAAGGGATAAGGGGAAAAGACCTCAGCATAGACCTCCTTTGAGACCTCAGCATAAGGAGTTCAAACATCATAATCCCCATGTCACAAGATTGGATCCGGAGACCCTGAACGAACTCAGAAGAAAGGGGTTGTGTTTCCGGTGTAGGGAAAAATGGTCTCAAGATCATGTTTTCCCTAAGGGAGTTAAATTCAATCAGATTGAGTACTATTCTGCTGGTGAAAGTAGTTCTGATTTTTCAGACCAGCAATCTGATTTTGAAGAAAGTGAAGTAGAAAGAGCTCCAGAAGAGTCCAAAAATGAGAAGGAAAGTGGAGGAGTCTTGGCTCAACTTTCGAGCTTCCAAAGAAACGAATCCTTCAAGGTTCGAGGGATGATCAAAGGGCAGCGAATTGTTGCTTTGATCGACACTGGAGCAACACATAACTTCATTGATGAAGTTGTGGTAGCAAAGAAGGGGCTGCAAACAGAGGAGTTTGAAGGTTTCAATGTCATGGTTTCCGATGGATTCCATATTTCATGCACCAAGAAAATCTCGAACATGACCATGCAATTGGGAAACTACGAAGTCAAGGATGACTTCTATGTAGTCCACATTGGAGATACTGATGCCGCTCTAGGCATTCAATGGCTGCGTTCACTTGGGGAGATCTCTTTGAATCTACAGACTATGGAGCTCAAGTTTCAATCCGATGGGAAGAAGATAGTTCTAAGAGGAATGTCCAATGGGGGCCCTTGGGTTGTGTCATTCAAAAGAATGGCAAGGCTGATCCGTCATGATCAAGCTGAGTGGGTTGCAGAGTGCATGATCCTTCCTGCTAGTCCGGTTGAGACTAAAAGAGACTATCCTCCTGATGTTCAGTCTCTACTCACAGAGAAGAGCAAAGTCTTTGCTGATTTGCCTCCTGGACCTCCACCTGAACGGGGTTCAGAACATATCATAGAGCTCAAGGAAGGAGCTAAACCGGTGATTACAACTCCATATCGATACCCCAAGAGGCAAAAGGATGAGATTGAGAAGAACATTCAAGAACTCTTGGAGATGGGTTTCATTCGCCCAAGCAAGAGCCCCTTTGCTTCTGCAGTGGTTCTTGTGAAGAAGAAGGATGGTACCTGAAATATTCCGAGCCAATTTTTTTTCGATTTTTTAACAATTGCAAAGTACAACATTACAATCAAAGTACCTGTTAAGGTTAGAAGATAAACCCAAATGTACTGAAACAACTCTAACCAGTATGGCGCCGATGAGGGCGAGCATTGGTCAGAGGATCTAAATTCAAACTGCTTATGCTGAAAGCAACTCTAACCAAGAATGGCGCCGATGATGGCGAGCATATGGTCAGAGGGTCTTCTACTCTAAGTGCCGAAAGGGAACTCAACGTCAAGTATGTGCTACCCAATCCAATGCGGAGTGAGGGGCGACCATATGACGGAGTGATTACAATAACAATGCTTGAAAGAGAAATGCTGAAAGCTGAAAACACTCAACACCCAGAATGTGCTTGCTTACCCAGAATGGGTAAGTAGCTACCATAGGGCGGAGGTCAATTAAAACAATAACAACTGCTGAAAGTAAGAAGTCTATTACAATCTGATAAAGCAAGAATCTGAATGGCTGTTAGTACTACTGCCAGCTTACAATTTAAGAGATGAATTCTTGCTAACAATACAAAGCAGCATATAAATAGAGATGTACAATATTAGTGTATTCCTTTGCTGAGAAGTATAGCTTAAAATGAAAGATCACTAAATATGTCCAACCTCCTTTCGACTGGGGAAATTCCCAATGAAGCCACCGCAAAGTCTTTGAGATGCTCTCAACACTCAACCAAGAATGAAGTTGCAGATTTCTACGAACTGGTATTACTGACCTGCATCTTTCATCATATAACCAGCTGTATACAGATTTTTTGATCAGCTTAGAACTCTTTCCTTAAATACACAGATGACGTGGTATTGAATGCAAAGCACTATTATCAAGATGGCGTCCAAACTAACAACAAGAAACAGCCTCAAAGATCAAGATACTAATTCCTGATTTTTGTTACAAATCTGCACTTTTCATGAATAAACAGCAGTCTAAGAAACCACTCAAAAGTTCATAACTCTCACATGAATCAATGGATTGACTTAAAACAAAATGCAATACTCCTTAGGAAGAATGGCGCCTGAACTAAGACACAGGAAACAAACCAAACAGCCTTAGATTATTTATGCACGGATCCCAAGCAACCAGCAGTGGTACGACCCTCAAGGAAGGGCGATCTGCTCTCATAAATTAATGGCTTCACTAAAAATTCTGCAAGTTTGAGAATAGAGGCGCTTAAACCCTACAAGGAGAATGGGTTAATACCCAGAACAAGATTTTTGATATTTTTTGATCTATGACTAAAAACAACCTTCAGCCGTACAAAACAACAACTCCAGAAAATGGAAGAAAGAGCAGATTTAATCTACAAAGCACTAACTCAAGCTACAATGCAAAACTTACTACAAAACACTCAAATAAGCAAACCTCTCCACTAGGTGCTGTCTCTCAAGCACGAAGTCGAGCCCAGACTAGGAGGCATTCATTCCTCGAAGCAATTCCGCAACCATTTCGGCAGCATAACATTAGCATAGACAAAAGATGGGAAATGATGCTCAAGGCCTCCTTTTTATAACTTTCTGTTGACTTCTCGAAACCCTAAAAATCCACTTTAATGCCAAACCCTAATCCTCTCTCCAAAATGGCGTCCTTTTCCTTTCAAGCTTAATATTGATATTTTAATTAAATTCACCTTGATAAATGCGCCCTCATTTAGCTTGCTTTGACTTTGGAAAATTCAATATAAATTTAATATATCCTCAATGATTGTGCCACCCTTCAAGTCCACCTTTTAAAATAATATTAAGTTATTTGACTAGGCCAAGGTGATAAAATAACATTTAAAATATAATGTTATTTTTAAGTGAAATAAGCTCATCCCCCAAAACTGAATTCTGAAGCCCGAAACTGAAAACGCCACTGGAGTCAACTGAAGAGGAAAGTCAACTGCCTGAGACCAACCTGTTTACTGCCAAAAATAGAATTTACTAAAAATAGTAAATTCCTGGAAATGCTCAGAATGCCGAGACGAACATACCACTGTGAAGCTCTCTGAAAACCCAGAAAGAATCCGCCATTGAATCCACCAGCTCTGAGCAAAGACATCCGTAAAAATAGGAAACCCTAATTTTACCTTAGACTAGCCTTAGGTTTTCGAGAAAAGGCCAGCGGTCCATTTAAATCAGTTAGAAAGAGGACATTACAGTTACCATGCGCATGTGTGTGGACTATCGTGCTTTGAATCAAAGCACCATCAAAAACCGATACCCCATTCCAAGGATAGATGAGCTCATTGATGAGCTACATAGGGCCAAGTTCTTCTCGAAGATCGATTTGAGATCGGGTTACCATCAGATTCGAATGAGAGGATATGATGTTGAGAAGACTGCTTTTAGATGTCACTATGGCCATTTCGAGTTTCTAGTCATGCCATTTGGGTTGACTAACACTCTTGCTACCTTCCAGTCTTGCATGAACAGAGTTTTTCAGAATCAATTAAGGAGGTTTGTGTTGATATTTTTCGATGACATTTTGATTTACAACAAGACTTGGGAAGATCATCTCAAGCACTTGGAGGAAGTGCTTAGCATCCTGGAATCTGAGAGCTTGTTCGCAAAAGCATCCAAATGTGAATTTGGAATGGAGGAGTTACTGTACCTTAGCCACATAATCAGTGCTGAGGGAGTGAAGGTGGATCCTGAAAAGATAAAGGCAGTAGTTGATTGGCCACCTCCTGAGAACTTGACTCAGTTGAAAGGTTTTTTGGGTCTTTGTGGATTTTATGAGGAGATTTGTAAGGAGCTATACTCACGGAATGCTGCTCCTCTTATTGATCTCACCAAAAAGGGAGCCTTTTGTTGAATGCGAGAAAAAGGCTCAAGCTGTGTTTGACAAGTTTAAAGAGGATCATGGGCTCTTGTTCGGGTTCCTGGCTATTCCAGTTTCTCCAAGCCTTTCGAGCTGCAATGTGATACCTACGGTGAAGGGGCTGTCGATGCAAGAACAGCATCCCTAATGGCATTTGGTAGAAAAGCTGAGGTGTTGAAGAACATACTCTATCTATGGCAAGGAAATGCTTGCCATTATGCATGCGATAGCCAAGAAGTTCGGCGGTATTTACAATTGAGAACAAGTTGCGTTTGTAAAGGCCCGATCCTGAATAGCCTCAGAAGCACTTCATGCATCGGAAGGACTGAGCGAGAGGCAGCAGAAGTGGGTGAGTAAGCTTCAAGCTACGACTTTGACGTGAATATGTCAAAGGGAAAAATGAATATAAGTGGTACGATGCGTCGAGGGGAACCCCATGCTGAAGCTCATTGGTGAGCTGCGCGGAAGTGGAGGAGGAACGTATTGCTTGCTGATTATGCCAAAATCAGTTTGCAACCAGCATTATTGAGGGTACTTTTCAGGATGAAAGGTACAAGGTGATTGAGGGATTGATACACTATAAGGGGAGAATTTTTCTGGTGGCTGATTCTAAGCTTAAGAAGAAGATTCTTTTGACATTTCATGATATTCCGGTTGCTGGTCACCAAGGATTTTTCAAGACATATAGGCAGATCCGAGAAAGGTTTTCTTGGAAAGGATTGAAAGGAGAAGTACAACGCTACATTCAGGAGTGTCCTGTTTGTCAAGTGAATAAGAATGAGCATACATTACCAGCCGGGTTGCTGCAACCACTCCCTATTCCCAATAAAAAATGGGAAAGCATCTCGATGGATTTCATCACAGGGTTGCCCAAGGCCCAAGGGAAGGATTGTATTTATGTGGTAGTGGATAGGCTAACCAAATTTGCTCACTTCTTCGCCATTACCAGCTCTTTTTCAGCAGCCCAAGTTGCAGATCTGTTTTTTCATGAGGTGTTTAGGCTGCATGGGTTGCCAAAAAACATTGTAAGTGATAGGGACAACAATTTCCTAAGCACTTTTTGGCAAGAGGTCTTCAGAATGAGTGGTACTATGCTCACTCCAAGCACTAGTTACCATCCCCAAATAGATGGACAAACGAAAATAGTGAACAAGTGGTTGGAAGGCTACCTGAGAAACTATGTGTCGGAGTAGCAAAGAGCATGGGTTAAGTGGCTGCACATAGGCGAGTACTGTTATAATTCTTCATTTCATATGTCGATTAAGATGTCTCCTTTCTTGGCTCTCTATGGGTATGAAGCACCTAGCTTTGCCGATTTGGTGTTTGGTGATAGCAAAGCACCTCAAGCCATGGACTTGTTGTAGCAAAGTCAAGACATCATGAAATCATTGAAGAATAATCTGCAGATTGCACAGAATCAGCAGAAGATGTATGCTGATCAGAGGCGTGTTGAGCGTTCTTTCGAGGTTGGGGATATGGTTTACCTCCGATTACAGCCTTACAGACAGTCTACTCTCAAGAAGAGTGGAGCTGAGAAGCTCAAACCTCGCTTCTATGGGCCATTCAGGGTCATTAGAAAAGTTGGAGCAGTAGCTTATGAGTTGGAGCTACCTTCTGATAGCAGAGTACATAATGTCTTCCACGTGTCTCGCCTAAAAAAGGCACTTGGACACAATGTTGTTGCTTCATCACAGTTACCACCTTTGGATGAAGGACAGTTGGTTTTGATTCCAGAGGAGATTCTTGATTCAAGAGAGCGTTCTTTGAGAAAAAGAACAATTCGAGAATACTTGGTGAAGTGGAAGAACCTGCCTATGGAGGATCACGACTTGGGGAAAGTGGTGAGATTACTGCGGCCACCACGGTTTCGCGATTGCTTGAGGGACAAGCAGGAGATTTGTAATGTCCCCGTCCTCAGCCCGATAGTTTTTAGTATTTGTTGGCCTATTGGGAGACTGGTAGGCTGGTTGGAAGATACAAAATTAGGGTTTCCTATTATTTTTAGAAGGAGGAGGTTGTTGCTTTCGGAGTGGGGGATTCAATGGCGGATTGCTGCGGGTTTTGAGAGCAGCGTGTATGTTCTTCTCGGCATTATGAGCATCTTCAGGAATTTACTATTTTTAGTAAATTCTATTTTTGGCAGTTTTATAGTTGGGTTCAGCATGGTTGACTTCCTACTTCAGTTTGGTCAGTTGGCTTGCTCATTTATGGCTTTGGGGCACCATTGGAGAGATAAGTCGAGCTATTTAATTAAAGTCACGTTTTAATATTATATTTTAACGTTGACCCCCTTGGTCTAGCCTATTGACTTCATGTTGTTTTGAAAAGTGGTCTTTTGAGGGTGGCGCCTTCATTAAAGATTATTTTATAATTTATCAAAGTCAAAATCAAGCCTTAAGTTGGACGCATTTATTAAAGGGTTGAATTTATTTAAAAATGTCAAGATTAAGCTATGAAGAAAAGGGACGCCATCTTTTGAAAAGGATTAGGGTTTTGACTTGAAGAGAAGTTTAGGGTTTCGAGAAGTCAAGAGGAAATTATAAAAGGAAGACTTGGATCCTCAATTCAGTATCTTTTGTCTACAGTATTGTTATGCTGCCGGTTTGGCTCTGGAACTGCTTCGGGGAATGAAGGCCTCCTAGCTCGGGCATTGCTTCTTGCTTGCAACACAGCAACTAGTGATGAGATAACTTAATTTGTGAGTTGCATTTAGTTTTGAGCATTGTATTCAGCTTGTGCATTGTTAGATCTGTTTTGCATATTAGTGGTTTTCCGTATATTGCATTGTTTGCTACAGCAGATTCATGTTTTTATTCATAAGTCAAAAAACAACAAAAACATTGTTTTGGGTATTAGGCCATTATCATTGCTAGGTCTAGGCGTCATCTTCCTCTAATTTGCAGATTTTTTAGAGAAGACAGTGATTTTTAAGAGCAGATCGCCCTTCCTTGAGGGCCGTACCACCTGCTGATTGCATTGAATTCCGTGCATAAATAATATATGGCTGTTTGCTCTGTTTTTAGTGTCTTAGTCTAGGCGCCATCATTCTTAGGGAATATTGCACTTTGTTTCAAGTCAATCAGATGAGTTATGTGAGAGTTATGAACATATGAGTGATTTCTTAGACTGCTGGTTATTGATTTAAAAGTGCAGATTTGTGAAAAAACCAGAATTATTATTTTGATCATTGAGAAGTTTCTGTTTTGGCACTCCTAACCAAGCTAAGGAGAGTTCTTTATGATGTAATGTTAATCTATCAAATTCCTAAGCTATTGGCAGGCGAATGATCATCATTTTGTAAACTGACAGTAGTACTGGCAGTCATTTTCAGTATTGTTCAATTCTGATTTGTAACGCTCTCTTTCATTGTGAAGTTGTTTTGAAATAGATACATCTCCGCCCTATGGTAGCTACTTTCCCACTCTGGGTTAGCAAGCACATTCTGGGTGTTGAGTACTTTCAGCTTTCAGTATTTCTTTCAAGCATTGTGCGTAACACTCCAGCCATATGGTGGCGATCACTCCATCTGGATTGGGTAGCACATACGGGTGTCGAGATCCCCTTCAGGTACTTAGTGTAGAAGATCCTCTGACCATATGCTTGCCATCATCGGCGCCATTCTTGGTTAGAGTTCCTGCATAAGCAATTTGATTTAGATCCTCTGACCAATGCTCACACCTTGCCCATATCGGGATCCTAGTGTACATTCTTGTTAGAGTTGCTTCAGCACGTTTTGGTTTAGCTGCTAACCTTAACGGGTGCATTTGTCGTAATCTGTAATTTGAAAAACGAAAAAATTGGCTCGGAATATTTCAACTCCCTCCACATTAGAGGAGACTTATAGGGACGAAGGGTAATAGTATTAATAGATAGTGGAGCCACCCATAATTTCATCGATGAAGGGCTAGTGGCTAAGATGGGCTTAGGGGAAGAAGATTTTGAAGGATTTAATGTGACAGTGGGAGATGGTTACACTATTCCATGCAATCCCCGGATTGAACAAATGGAGCTGACCCTAGGAGGACACAAGATGCAGGATGATTTCTACATAGTTGGCATTAGAGAGATAGATGTATTCCTAGGAGTGCAATGGCTGCACTTGCTTGGGGAGTACACAACAAACTATCAAACTCTTGAGTTGAAGTTCAAAGCTGATGGAAAAGAGGTTGTCCTTTGAGGATTCTCCAAGGCGGGCCGTAAGGAAGTCTCGACGAAGGCGATGGAGAAGATGCGGATAGAAGCGAAGACATTCAAGGATCTGGGTCTGAAGTTGCTTGAGGGCAAGCAACATCTAAGTGGGGAGGACTGTCATGTCACTACTTATTGATGAGGCCCTATTTCAAATCAAGGCGGAAAAATAGTGTTTTTTAACACTCCCTCTGAATTTAATAATAAAATAATATTAAATAATAATAATAAATAATATAAAATTTAAATTGTTGGAAATAATATTTAAATTTGAGATTGCTCTAGCTGACCTCTTTGGTCCGCGTCATTACTTCATATTTATGTGGGTTTGATTTCACTTTGGAGGATCATGAATCAGACAAGCATCTCTTTGGTTTAATTATCTTCTTGGAAAGAAATTGAGTGATTTCTTTTCAATGAAATTGTTAATTTTGGACAAATTCCTTGTAGCATAGATGCTCTTAGAATTTACATTACAAATAATTGTTTTGAGAGTCTATCATATCATATATTAGGGGGTCACTATGCTGTAATGGTTTTAACCTTGATAGTACTTCAGAATCAGAAGAATAAATACAGTCCAGTAAGAGGCTCAGTATGCAGCAACAAGGCTGAAAATCTGCAAAACATAGGAGGCCAAATATTATAAGCTACCCAAAGTTAGCGGCTCTAGCATTTGCAAGCATTTGTTTACAATTTATAATTATTTGACTATTTAGTATCTCCAATCAGTACTACACATAATTGAATTCAGGTTGGAAAAATAGTTTAAACTTTAGAATCTTTCATCCTTTTGCTTTGAGCAAATCATTTTAGCTTACTTGGTCTTGTTTTATTGTTTCTGCAAGGATTGTTTATATTATTGATTTTCTTATGTTCTTCCAATCTTTTGCACATTTGGATGTATTGTGTTGTTATGTTTGATTGGAGATATATAATATAAGATATTTCCAATATTGAAGCTAATAAGTTCCTCATTATTTGAAACATCTCTAAATTCCTTTAGATTTGATTTTTCTTAGAGATACTTGAAATTTGACATTTTATCTTCTTAGGGTCATGATAATTTGTGTTCAATTATCAGAAAAAGCTGCGAATTCTTAGGTTTGGCTACAGTCTTTGCCTGCACACTAAAAAAATTAAAATTAGTTCCAAACATTTGCAATTAACTTTACAGATATCTCAAGTTGTCAATTAGCATGTGTTAAATATAAGAAATGCAATTGATGCATACATAGCTAATTCATTTGCAAAACATGTACAATCCTTTTGAATTGAGCTTCTAATAGATGGTCTATTCTTATGGCAGACTTGTTGTGCCCACTCCAGGGAATCTTGAAGGCTTGATTTCGGTAGATGTTGATACAGTGAGTGATCGAGACATAAATTCATGGGCTGATTCATTTTATGATTGATATTGCTTTCTTAATATGGATACCATGCTAAAGAATCTCTTATTTTAACTTGAACTATATTTACCTTCTTTAATCCGGAACCATTGACATTTTTGGATTATGGAGAATCCTAAAAGTTTTTGTTGCTTCTTGAGGCATTGCTTAAAAGATAAGTTCAGTTTGAAGAACTAGATTGTATAATCCCAAAGGTAGCAAAGACATAAGTTTTAAATAACGAACAAATTGGGGGTTGGTAGAAGAACACACAAAATACTTGGGAAATGTTAGTACGATGTAGAAACCCTAGTTTCCCCCTGATACTGATTCTGACTGAGTTTTGAGTTTTTCTGACGGTTTTTGGTTTTTGATGCAATAAATGAAATTTGCGATTTTTCTTGAAAATTAATGATAAATTCAAATTAAATACTTGACGGCCAATATAGATAGGAATTGCAATTGCTACTGAATGCGTTTCTTTTATTGCTCTACTGGAATCAATACAAAGAATATCTGATAACATGCAATGATAAAAATAACAACTTTTATTTGAAAACCTGGTTATAACAGCTTGCTGGTAATCTGCTTGAGATGGTACGGCTGATGTAAAATAATGTTTTCTCCTCTCTGAAACGATCTCAGATGCCTCCCAGTATCCTAGCGCCCACACAGGTGAAGACTGACAACCCAAAAGATAGGCGTTTTCTTCAAGGATTAAACACGCCTTTTTGAAAAGTACGGCCCAGGTACAGAAAGGGTACGGCCTGCTGACAGCAGCAAATAAGAATGGTACGGCTTCCCTTTGTGACTCCAGAATCTCAGTTAAATAGGCGCCTTGATGTGGTGATATCTTCTGACTGTAACCCTCAGCAAAATCCTCTGAATAAAGAATGCTAAATGAAGTCCAATGATTTCCTCTGAATGAAGAAACCTCTCAGCTGCAATAAATCAGGTGTTATTTCACACCCTCTGAACTGCTTCCAGTGGAGATGGCTCGTTCTCCAAGGAATTCGAGTTTCAAACCCTAAGGCTCTGTGCTCAGGCAAAGTTGATCAATTCTCAATCTCAATAATCACATAATGCCTCAAAACCCAAGGCAAATCCTCTAATATGCTGAAAAGTGCGATTTCCTTAAGAATAGGGTTTTAATTAATATTTGACTTTTTTAATTCTTTTAATTCTCCATAGTCCTCAGCCAAATATTTAAATCATAATTTAATTGCCAAATAGGCCCCTTCTGATGATGGCGCACCCCTCAATGAGAAATCACTTAAGTTATAATTTAATATTATAACTTTATATTATAATCATTAAATGATTAATATTTAATTAATGCAATTAAATATTAATATCTTCCTCGATACTCATCCGATGACTGATCCGTCTGAAGCTGACGAACTCTGAAGTGATTCCGAATACTGCCAAAGCCATACTGCTAAAAATAGCAGGGGTCCCACGCTGCCTGCCAGGAACTGCTAAAAATAGCAATTCAGCAAAAAGTCTCCGATCGAGCCCAAACGAAAGACTACTGATCAAACTCTGCTAACTGAAGCTGAGCCAAGCTCCGAAGTGACCCTCTATCCAGTCTATCAGCCTACGAGGGTCGTGTGATAGGCCAATCCTGTACTTCGAGAGATGTTACTGAGAAGGGGACATGACATACGATTATAATGCTTCCTCATTGAGGGTATGACAAAGTTATTTTGTAACCACAACATCCCATGGAAACAGATCTGAGATAATGGTGTTAAATTTCTTAACATGAGAGTCGGGATCCTTCATTATCTTAAATTTGGTAAGTCTAGGTATCTCCAGGGAAAAGTTTGTCTTGGATATGCTTCATGAGAGGATCATTGAGATATTTAAGATAGGTATTCTATGTACCTGAATTTTTTTGCAGTGCCAAATCTGCATCCTTTGGTGAGTTATAGACTTCCTGATTATAGAACACATATTGCCTCTATGCCCATCCTTTGTTCATCTGCTTGAGCCTGTTGTATCCTCCATTCAGTTTCTTTAGATTTCCATGTTCGGTCCTCTTTTTGCACTTTAATCTCCATGTAGAAGGTGGAGAAATGATCATGGCTGTTGTGAAACTGCGATGACAGCTGTGCAAATTGCCATCCCACAGATATGACTACCATGCCATTTCCATAACCGCCCTTCAGTTATGTATGTGACATGGATGTTTTACCTTGACACATTTGACAGTTTTTCCATCATCAATCCTGGAGGAAAGCGAAGGATCTGAAACAGATGATGAATGATCCTAAGTATCTTTGGCACTTCATTTTCTTGTCCACATCTTTCCATTTTTTTCTAGAGAGCACAAGGGTGTACCATTTCCTATTTATATGGAAGCTTTAGAGGTTTTAGGGGATTGGATAAGCATGAGTAACAGTCCTCTATCTTTCTTGCAATATACAACCTAGTTCTGTTGTCTGTGTTTCTATACCATTACAGCTTTAGATAATTTTGTTTTCTTATGTTATGGTCTTGCTTTGGGTGTGGATCTTTGAATTTTGACTCTCCTATGTTGGATAGGCAATACACTCTTCTAGAGGTCACATTTTCGAGTTTTTCGTCATAAGTTTGATTAGTTAGAATTTCCTTTTGTCTTGAAGTTTTGGAATTAGAATTAATTTAGAATAAGAGTAGATTGTAGATTTGCTCTGTTTTCTTATATTTGTGTCATCTTGTACAATAAGATGATTCTTACTTGTTTGGTTTTTCTCCATTAAGAGTTTGCAAGGTTTGGGCTTTGTTTATCTCAGACAAATTCCTCACATTTGTATTACATCCTCACATCTTCATCTCGTGTCCAAGTACATGTTATAGAGAGTTATCTTATAATGATTCGTTTGCAATTGCAATTTTTATAATTTTAAGGTGGATTTAAGAGGTTTGGGCTTCACTTGCACACAATGATTGCCCCAAAATCTTCTAACATACAAAGATTAGTATCAAGATTCCATTTTGCAGGCTCATGTGATTTTTGCTAGTTTTATTTGGTGCTCCTAGATTGCATGACAGCAGTTAGTTTAAATTCCTTGTTTGCCTTCCCTCTCAAAGTGTTTGTTAGATAAATGAGCCTGTTACTCTTATTTTCTTCTTGGTGTTTTTGGATCATTATTGCAAATTTCATTAATACTTCATCCTTTTTTTCACTCCTATTTGCTGTTCCACGTCCATCTCTTGTCACCTGAAAAGTGTTCATTGTCATGTTCTTATCTCAGGTGCTATTCAGTCTTGTCTTTCTTATTTTGGGTATGCTTGGGGTCAAGCACATTGTATCAACCTTCACATTTGCTTGTCTATCATCCTCACATCTTGTTGACACTTATTAACTTATCCTTCTTAGCTTTATTCACACACCTTCTTGGTCCAGTCTGTCTCTCCCTTCATTCTTGATTTCACTTGTGATCATTTTATGTTTTCATGAATATCTTATTATTTTTCCACTCTTATACTTTCAGTTCTTAAAACATTGCAACACTTTAAACTTTCTGGCAGAATTGTGACAGTTTTGCAACTTTGACAATTTCTTGAAATCTTGCTATTTGTTGATTCTTCTTGTTTCCAGTTGTTCTATTTAATTTTACCACTGTTGTATTCACTTCCATCATTTGGAGGTCAGTCATGCTTGTTTTGACAACTTTTGTAACTTTTAAAAGTTCAATTGTTCTCTTGCTGTCCCAACCTTTGCCAGTCCTCCTCTTCATTAATTCAGCATCATTTCAGTTTCTTTGAGTGTCCTTGCATCTCTCTTTACATTTCCCTCTTGATGGACAGTGGTTTTGAGGATTTACTGGAGGATCTTTTTGCTTTCTTTACTGTTTATGGTGTAAGTCTCTTCATTCTAGACTTATTTGAGTTGCATCATGGGTATTTTAAGCATCTTCTAATGCGTTTGACCTGTTTTTGTTTCTGTGTTGCATTGATGTTTTTCATCATTTTTTGTGTAAGGTGAACAAACTTAGGTCAATTATAATTATATATATTGCTTGTTTCACCTTAGTTGTTTGTTATTTATAATTAGAAAGTTACTTTTCAACAATTTGGATCAGATGTGAAGAAGCAATTGCTACTCCAAGATTAAGCCATACTTTCTATTCTTCTCACTCTTCATGTTTTGGAATTTCTAGCTTGTCCTCTATTAGGGTTCGTCAAAAAGGATCTTCTCCTTTTCTTCTTAATGTCCATTCCTAGTGGCATCCACCCTGTAGAGCTGAGTGGATCCACTTTTCATGCAAAATCCCCTCTCAGCCTCAAATTAGAATAGATTTAACCAGCAACTCTATCACCTTTTCCTCCAATCCACGCCATCTCCTCACATCTTAGTTCCCCTATTTCAAGCCCTTGACATCCATTAAAAACATGTTGAAAAATTCTATGAACAAAGTGTCAAGGAGCAACCACAACTTCTTCGATGAAAAGCAGAACAATAGGCTAGTTAAGCTAATCATCCTTGGATACAAATAATAGAATATTCTCAATTCAAACTTAGGAAGTAAATTGTGTGAGATAAAATGTGTACTTTTCCTTGCATATAGGTAACATCATAAGAAAGGTCTTAGTGGTCCATGGGTGGCTTAGGAGTGCTAGACTCTCGCATTCCAAGAGATAGTCCAATGAGTGGATACAGGTAATAAGTCGGAGGGTGAAAGCTTAGAGCTATGTCACACTTTCGGCCAATAAAGTTGTTTTGAGCGAAACTATTTTACTCAAAACTACTTGGCACTTATAGGGCACAAAGAGTTTCTTAATTTTAAAATGCAAATCAAGTTGAATTTATATGCAATGTTTTGATCAAAACTTTTTTGGGTGGAAGAGTTCCGACCAAAACACTTTTTCCTGAAATTGTTTATGTGGCAGCCCATGTGGTAGCCTAACCTCTCTTTTAGGGTAAATTCAACAAAAAATTAACTTCAACTGCATATTTTTCCAACTAAGCTACTTTCATGAAAATCTGAAAATACCCTTTTGTAGAGTTCGGAATCTAGAATCTAAAAATATATATTTAAAAAAAATGATTAGTTTTATTATGATTTTTATAATATCAAGAGAATCTTTAGATATTTGAAGTGTACTCCGAATTATGGATTATGGTATCCAAAAGGTAATGACTTTGATCTGAGTACATACACTGATGCTGATTGTGATGGTTGTGTTGATGATAAAAGGAGTACTAGTGGTGGTGCTTTCTTTTTAGGAAGTGGGTTGGTTTCATGGCATAGTAAGAAGAAAGATTCAGTAGCTTTGTCAACAATAAAAGCAGAGTATATTGCTGCAACATCTTTCTGTACTCAAGTATTGTGAATGAAGAAAACATTGAAGGATATCAAGATAAAGTATGATGAACCCATTCCTATTCTATGCAACAACACAAGTGCTATCAATATTTCGAAGAATCTAGTGATCCATTCTAGAACCAAGCACATATCAATCAAGTATTACTTTTTGAGGTAGAAGCTTGCATATAAAGAATTAAAGCTGGAGTATGTATCTTCAAAGGATTAGGTTGCAGACATCTTCAAAAAGGCACTTGCAAAGGATACATTTGAATATCCAAGGTATAAGTTAGGGGTCATTTCCCCTCCTTCTTGCTAGATGCATAGTTGGTGCATCTTTCTTTGAGGTAGTAAGTGACACGCCTAAGATCTACAAGCCTTCTAACGTCATTTCCAAACAATGTCAGCATGGAAAGTAGACAAGAGTAAGCTTCAAAATGAAAGAATATTCTACATCTAAATCATTGGAGTTTGTACACACGGATCTTTGTGGAGCAACAAAAACAAATATTATGCAAGGTGAGTTTTATTTCATGTTATTAATTGATGATTTTTTTAGAATGACTTGGGTAATCTTTTTGAAAGAAGAATCAAAAGCTTTTGAAAAATTTAAAGCTTTTAAGGCCTTAGTAGAGAATGAAATTGAATTCAAAATCAAATTTCTGAGGTCTGATCGAGGTGGTGATTTCATCTCAAATGAGTTCGTAGAGTTCTATGAACAAGAAGGAATTAGGAGGCACTATAATATCCCTTGCCCAATCTGATCTCAAACTTGCTGTTATATGGCTCAAGGAATATTGTCAAACACTTCTGATACAAACTTAATGCTTGCTGGTCTGTGGTTTCAGTCTGATATGTTTGCTTGAAAATGATATCAAAGTACTCTAAATGCTTGTAAATCAATACTACAATGTCTAAACAATAATTGAAATGCATATATGACTTCTTTTTGCCTTTCCAAATGCACATATATGGTTTCTACATGTAAAATATGCACCTACGGCCAATTGATATTTTGTCAAACAATTGGCATGCAAGCTATTACTCTATTCAACATGGACATTACATCAAGCAATTGACAAGCACTTATCTCTCTTGTATTAAATGACAATTTTGAGTGCAATGCTGACATAGCTTAGCCAAGACTCTTGGCATTACAATAATTGTTTAATACAATGCCAAATCTGATATTAATAATCATCTACAGCAGCATCTGATGTAAACAATGCAATTACAGTCCCAAAGATGACATCAACTTAACTGCTAGGCATATGCATAAAATGATAAGAACCTAGGATAATGTTGAAGATGATTGATCTACAATAATGATGCCAAAGATGCCCAACTGTTCCTCTCAAAATGCCGCCCCTGCCTCTCCTTATGCGACCCCAACAATAAATTCTCAACAGCATATATTAAGTCTTGAATGCCTCAAGAAGGGTCACCTAGACCCCACAAGCTGAGCGCACAAGCCTCTAGTTGAAATCGCTGAAGTATATGGCCTCCATGAACAAAAATATGAATCTCTATGTGTAGGTCGACTTGTGTAAACAACAAATTTAGCTTCCAAAACGAGGGTCTTCAACATACAAATTCAACCAATCAAAAAACGTCCAAATGATGCTACCAAAATCTGAAGGTAGTCCTTCAGTTTCTCAAATCGATTTTCTTTCAAAATTGGCCAAAGGCCACTAATTTTGCTAAACTGAAATATCTTCAATACTTCCTCCAATGAAATACAAATTGGACTTCTGAAATGAAGCCCACAACTGGCAACAATCTCAGCTGATAGTTTCACAGCCTCAAAGTTGCTCAACCAATGAGAGTTTCATTCCCAAAGGTCCAATAATGGCAGAAACCCTAGCTAGCTCCTTCACCAATCAATCACATCAAAACAAATAACAATTCCTGGATGCTTGGAAGCTTGACTGGCCCCTCTCTTTATACTTTTTCATTCCATGTTCAAAAAGCTTCTAGAAATAATATTATTTTATTTTTAGTGATTTTATGATATAATATTTTATTTAAGTCACTTTATTAAATTAATTAAATATAAGGTTACTTTATAATATTTATTTATTTAATAACCTTACAAATAATTTATTTAATTATTTATCTCACTTATTACTCCAAATCCAATTGAGTCTAGGAATCCATCAACCACAAGCAATATTAGGCAAAAATGGGGACATTACAGTCCGCCCTCCCTGAAATTGCTTGTCCCCAAGCAATTCACAGCTGCAAGGAAAACTCTCCCCCACCTGGATCGCAAGGGAAGATCTGTATAATGTCTGTGCTATCATCCAACAACTCCTGTAACACTAGCACCATCACAACTAACTGAATCTGCTGAATCAACTCAATTTCACCATCAAGTGTTACAAGAGTATGAGTGTCAAAAGGAAGCAACTCAAAAGACTGATCATATTGGTTTCCAATTTCCGCACAAGGCAAGCTATCATACAAACTATCCATCACATGCGCCACTGCATTGTGCATCTGAAATAAATTATGTACATGAGGATCAAATGTAAAGCTGTACACACTCCTTACCATGTACATATCAGAAATCTCCTCTACAAGCCTTGTTTGCAATCCCGATGCATTGGAAGGATCCCAAATACTATAATCAATGCTCATCTCAGGATTGGAGTCAAGTGAGTGGTCAACATCTAACTCGAAAAGTGGATTATCATATGACCATGTAGCATCTGTCTCAAACAATGGATTGTAGATCATCTCACACTCCTCCTGAACCACCTCCTTCTTTCTCTTCTTGTCCATGCTCCCACAAAAAAAGATAGAATGCAAGCTCCCATCTGTAATTCCCCTCAACATATATTTCCTGCCATCAACCTCAAATTTCATCTCCATTTTAGGTACGTTGAGGGTAAATTCTCCTAAGTCCTGGAGCCATTTCATTCCCAATACTATTTCCATCTCACCCATGTTGGCCATATAGAAATCAGTCTGTAACTCATAACCGTTCATCAACAAGGTGAGATTATTAACCCGCCTAGTACATGTGAGGGTATATCCATCAGCAACTCGGACTCTGAATCCCTCAAAATCCTCGGCCCGAAGTCTACATCTAGCCACAAAACCCTCATCAATAAAGTTATGTGTTGCTCCCATATCAAGCATGGCAATGCAACGATGACCCCTAACTGATCCTCTGAATCTAAATGTAGTCTCATCCTGTACATTAGCAAGGAATGCCAAAGGAGCCAAATTCTCAT
>VDFB02215674.1:0-25878 GCA_007258455.2 Sequoia sempervirens
TTTCTAGATGATTCTACTCATTAAATCTTTCAAATTTTTTAGGTTTACAAGAGGGAACACTCATTCCAAAAAGGCATGTTCCAAAGTGACATTGATATCCTTATATTTATTATTTTTTATGGTTGTTTGGATAAAATGACTTTTAAGTTGACTAGTTTATTCTACTTCAACATGCATTCTCATTTTAGTTAGATGCAAGTCAAAGTGGTCCCACAATGGTGGAAATTGCATACATTTTAATTTTCCTCTTTATTTTGGGATTAGTTTAGCTCAACTATCCTTTATGTAATGACAAGCATACAAGTGATATTTTTTATTGAAAAAATTAATATAACCTAGCTCTCACCTATTTTCATTCATACGAGCAATTTCACAAGTCAATCTCGATCCTCAATTAATCCATTCCCTCCCTAGGTTCAAATTTACATAAATGAACCCAATTTTTATAAAAATCATATTCAATTTTCAAGACTATCTAACACTTCAAACTAGCCATTATGTGCCAACTCAAACTTTGAAACATTTCATATGCCACCTTTGGAGTTAAGGACTAACACTAGTACAATTTTACACAACTAATCTATCTAGAAACCAATAACTAAACATTTTGAAACGTGAGTGTTTAGCATAAAGAACATTATTTAAAAATTCATATAGCATTACCTTCTTACATCATGGTATGTAGTCTTTTGTGAATGCTTGTGCTTGTATTCAATCTGTGTTCCTAGCCACTAAATTGATCCATACATGGGTTTGACCAAAAGATATTTTCCCCTTATTTAGAACAAACTCTAAATGAAGTCCCTAAACATTACCCCTCTACAAATATAGGCTTTACATATCCAGAAAAATAATATCCAAGCAATAAAAATATAATAGATAAAATCTATACACTAAAGTTTAGATACCTACTCGTTTGTTCAAATTTATAATTGTAAATGTCAATTCTACACTTATAGAAATAACCTTAAACAATAAACACTCAATATTCTAAATTATGAATCATTCCTCTAATTCCTACTTTTCTTTTTTAATTTATTCAAATTTCATTCTTACAGTAATTTGAAATTATAATTTTTTTTTTGAGTTTATGAATACTCTAATTATTGAAAACACATTTTTTATTAAAATATTTCTTTAATTAAAAATGTTTTTAAAAATCATTGTAAACGATTATTTTTCATGAATTTTTTATACTTACACCATTATATTCAGAAATGCTATCAATCACATTTGTACTTAAAAAATTACGTATACATAGATTCTGTATCATTATCATAAACCTGAAAAATACCATATCTATTAAAATCCTTCCTTGTCATTGCGTTGAACATGTGTGGCGATTCGACGTTCGAGCAAACATTGAATCAAATTTTGTTTCAATCCTGATATTGTGACAAACCTAATCTCCAACATTTAGATTCCTGAAACATATTATTTAGCGTATAATACTGCACTGTTTGGCTGTGTGTAGACATTGTGAATATATTTTGCGAAGTAAGGATCTGAAAAGTTAAGAGATGTCCTTCCCCAGATCCAGCCTTCACAGTGCAGGGCGACAAGATCATTGAAACTTGAACCTTGTCCTTAATAAGATTGTAAGCAACGACAACTTACATTATTTAATGAATGTGAGTCCTGACATTATAAGGTGCCTGCTATATTGTCCGTGCAACTGCACTCCCAAAACGCTGTATCCAGCTGTTTTTAAAAAATATCGTCTAGATTTAATTTATAGTGAACTGTGGAGTGTGCGTTCAAGGTATTCTTGTGGCCTTTGTAATTAAGAACATGGCAGTTTGCCGTCTTATCTTTCCTCCGTGGGCTGTGGTGGTAAAGGTGCTCTGGGAAATGGGAAGGAAACCCAATTGTTTCGCTCTCCAATTTTAGGACGACGCAAAAATTTGCATTGTTGAAGTCTTCGCCATGGTTTTTTATGTTTGTTTTGTATTCTTTTGGTTCTCTAACTTGCTTCTTAAATTCTAAGGAGTTGTGAATTCTTATGTTCAAATGTTGCTGAGACAAACTAGTCAATGACATAGGATTTTTGGAGCTATTAGTATGAAACCTTAATGTTTAGGTATGAATACAATATTATTATAAAAATACATGACATGCAAATTAACTCCTTTTAATCAAGAGGCGGGACAAATCAATTCCTTAGAATCGGGGGCAGGTTAAACTATATTTGGTAAGTTTAGAAATATAGAGTTAAATTTCAGTTAGGAAGTGTGCATAGGAGAGCACTTGGTGGATTTGAAGTTGATTAGGAAAGAGGATATAATTAGTTATGGAAGGTGAGGATGAGACCATTGGAAAAATCTTCTTATTTGTGAATATAAGATATCACTGATAATTTTTGGCTTATACTTATATTGTGTGTTTTGTTTTGCTTTGAACTGTTTTTTAATGTTTAAATAGTATTGAGTCTTGTTTTTTATGATATGTTGAATATCATATTGAAACGTGGAAAAATAGGAGAGGGAGAAGAATATATCCAATCCACCTTTTCTCCACAAGGGATGTTTCATTCAAAAGATGAGATTCAAGAATCTTGAAACAACTATCAGCCCAAGAGGTGAATTGAATCAAGATTGAGGGGTCTTGCACTCTTTCCTTTATGCAAGGACAGGGTGGTGAGCTAGATCTCAATCTGAGGGAGAAAGAATTAGGCTAATGAATAAACCCTAATCCTAGGTCTAATACACAAATGCATAAATTGAACAAAAAGTAGAAAGAAACTACAACTTTTTTGAAGGAACAAGAAGGTAAGGATGTTGTGCACCTGGTGAAATCTTATTTTTTTTTGTGTTTAACAGGGACTCATTCACCACCAAAGGCGAATGGGTCCTGGTAAGCCTTTTCGAGGAACTCTAAACTAGAAACAAAATCTTGAAATGTTTGGAATCTAATGCCTGCCAGCCCTCAACAGGGACTCATTTGCCCTTAAAGGTGAATAGGTCCTAGTAGGGTTTTCCAGAAATCTAGAAATCTCTAAATTTGGGTTGTAACTTCCAAGTCTACTCTTCTCCTTGGCACTTTGAATTTCCTGTTTCTGAATCTGGATCTATCTATAACCTGCAAAACAAATTTGGTATCTTGTTGGTGGATAAGGGTTTGCCTTAGTCAAACCACTTGTTGGTAATTAAACCTTGAAAGATGAATAAAAGTCTAAAACATGCAATAGTGTGTGTAATCTCAATCTTAAGTGTTTCTAAGACTAAGATCCAAGAGAATGCAAAGGAGATTTTACCCCATTGTGTTAGGATAAAACCCTTGAATGCAATGTGAACAATGTAGATGATTCGCTAAAGAAGATGTATAATCCATCCAATGAATCACAAATATGAAAATACCTCTTATAAACTACAAATAGAATGATTATAAAAGATGGAATCACTTCGAAAACAAGTCTGTAGGCTTGGTTGTATGACTTGTGCATCTCCCAACACCTAGAATCCTTCATGATTCTCCATAGGAATCTATCATAAACCTTCAACAATGCTTGATCTTGGATACAAAATGAGCTTAAAGATCTTGAAATGTTGCTCCAAACTTTAGAATTTGCAAAGAGAAATGATTCCTGCGGAATTTTCCATGCGGGTGGACATGAGTGCTTTGTGGTTAGATAGCGGCACAGAGAAAAGGGTGTCCCATAGGCAGAAGCCCGTAAGGATAGACCCGCAGGGGCGTCCGGCCAATAGCTTAACGTTAGCAAGTTCGATTTTTGATACGTGGGTGATGCACCATGCATAGCCCGCAAAGCGAAAGGGCATCAGGACTTGGCACCCAAAATAGCGACAAGAGGGAGACGACAACCCAATGGTGGAAACCTGCATGGGTGGGCTTGCAATGAGATTTACTTAGTAGTTTCATCGAAGGTCTTAGGTTGGGTGCGAGGCCGGGCATGCAGAAGGACATTAAGTCTCAGCCCTTCAAGAGACGGCGAAAGGGAGGGTGCCACCCGCTAATAGAACCCCACAAGAGGGCTTCTGCACTTGATCGAAGACTTCGCCATTTTTTTAGATGTTTTCCTGAAGTTATCAGGAACGGCCGGGGTGACGATGCTGGCTGCAAGGGCATGTCTGCTATGCAAAGAATGACAAATGCAAGGCAAGAATTTGCATGAGCATGAAGACAGTTTTAACCTAGGTTGATATATTTCAAGGCACTAAACAAAGACCTAATGCGGTACTGATGGCTCATGGAGACTTCGATGGGATTGTTGTAGTAAAGGAGGGTTTATATTCCAAAGATTTTAACATTTACCGAAACCCCAACCCGTGAAAATAAACGTTACTTAAAGGTTTGAAAGTGAACTCACCTAGAACAGTGCAAGAAATCTGATGAACAACTGACTTAAATTTGTAGTGGGATCTCGTGCAAGTGGGAGCAACTTGTTCATCGTCGAAATTTCAAACTACTAGGGTGAAAATGACAGGTTCAACCCCCCTTTTATAAGAAAAACATTATTAATGGAACCTATTTAATGCCCGGTACAACAGTAGGAAGGGTTGGTGGGGTTGTGGAAACCTGAGTCAAGTCAGAAGTCGGTGAAGACCTAGGCAACAACGGTAAATGTGGAGCTTGCAGTGTGGGAGGACACCAAGAGTTAGCCGCTAGTTAAAGACCTAGTGACAACAATGGTCTGCAAAGGGAGACTCGCAAATGCAGCTCCATGAAGCCAGGAGGACGCAACAATGAAAGACTAAGGGAAACCCGCAAGTGCACCTTCACAAAGGAAAAAGACTACAGATTTTGGGTAGGTGATTTTGGTCAATTAGAATGTGATGACTTTACTGCATGTGACCAACTTAAGCTTAGAATTAGGGGCACGCAAAATGAGGCAAAGGGAAAAATGACCTAACAAATGCGAAAAGGGAAGAGGGGGTCCCTGGTCCTAATGGGGCATGTGTGTTATAGGCACAACAAAACCTATTTCACATATTTCAAACACTTTTCCTAAGGGTACTACTTCAATACCTTACAAGAGTTAAATGAGGGTGGTTGCAAGGAACATTACTAGCGTCAAGATAATTTGATGGATGGTGACCACATCATTGGTTGTGATTTGGAGCTTCCATGATCTACATATTTACATACATACATAATTACTTTATTTATATGGTGTCTCCCATATGATGGGATATGTGTGTCATATACCCTATAATTCTAATGTTTGATATTATGTAAATTATATTATTTATTATTTGTGAATCCACATAGAAAAACACGTCCCACTTATGACTTGACTATTATGCCATGTGAATACCTGATAATGATGCATTTAATGGTGTGTAATATAATATCTTGACATGAATGACGTGTAAGATAATCTATGACAAATATAGTGTTGCAAACAATATTATGATGGATAAGAGCATGGTTGCAAGAGATTTACATTGTTGACTAGGAATATTGACTAGCTATATATGGCACATCTAGAGCATATTTCAAGGGAGATTATGGAACCAAAATGGAGCACTCAATTTAGTGAGTTGATCATAACAAATTTTATTGATCATTATTACAAGATAAGAGCATCTACTATCATAGCGTGTTGAATCATCATGAAGGGAGGTGTTAGAATATGAACCCTAAACTCAGGTATTATAGTTGGGTCATGCTATTGGCCTATTTTGCATCATTGTTTCCTCTCATCATATGGGGTCATGCATATGATTTATGATATTTTCTACATTCCACTACATGACGATGACAAACTTACATGATTATTCATATGATTATAATGAGTATTATTTAGCGTTCTAATTATATGTTTCACTTTATCTTGTTATTTTCTTGTGAGGATTGTATATGTGATCTTCATGATTATTAGGCCTACATCTTATGGTTTCATCTTATGAAATGTTTTATGCTTAGATAATTTATGATAATTCTAATTTTTGTGAATAATTATAATGGTGATATCACAAAATTATTTTTACTTATACAATCATTTATCTATTATTCATGGCTACATTCAATTTCTTTCAGGGACAACATTATGGCATCTTGCTTCTTTCCATTATATGTGCTTTTATAAATATACTTACTATATTTTATGGTGTCACATGATTCTATCCCTATCTTTTTACATGATTATTGAGGATTTTAAGGCTTACATCATCTTAAATATATGTTAACTAATCAACATTCTTTTTTGATCCAGGTGGATCTTCAAAACCCTAAAAAAATTATAGTCTTAGAATCTGACAGAATAGCTTCATTGCATAGATCTCACCAACATGATCCTGATGCAACTTGAATCACGTTAAAAGGAGATCATATGTGAGAGTTATGCCCAGTCAAAGTTGGGTCAAACAAGGTACCGAAGGTAGGACAAAAGGGAGAAAAAAATTATCATTGCAAAATTGGTAAAAATGGATTCAAAACAATGAGCTCATTTCCACAAGTCCAACACTGCTCATTTCGCCTGAATCAGAGCTCATACACGGAAGTTACGGCTGGTCAAAGTTTAGTCAACATGAGGTCAAAGCTTGTCAACTAGAAAAATTAATGATCATGGAGCATTTCTCTACCAGTTCCATCACGTAGAGCTCGGTGAGAGCTTTTCGACACATTTTGAACTGACCAAATCCGAGTCTGTATTTGGAAGTTATGACAAGTCAAAGTTGCAGTCAAACTTGGTCAAAATGATGACGTGGCATCACCAAAGCTTGACACTCTACATGACACGTGTCAAATGATGTGGCGGGAGCAGTGAGTTAGCATTGACATGGACCAACTAAGTGATGAAACAAGGATTAAACCATATTTATTAAAGAAAAAGTGTTTGGTCTAATATTTAAATAAAGAGGATTTGGTGGGATTTGATCCCTTGACATTTTCCTTAAAATTCTCTTGCACCACATGCCTTGTCTGAGATATAAGGGGAGCTCCTCCCTATATATAAACCTAAAATAAACATAAGAATTGTTTTATTTTATGTAAACCATAAAATAAGGAGAAAATTAAGGGGGGCCTTAGGACAAATATAAAGCCCGATCCTTTTTAAAAAGATTTTCATTGGTTTTTAAAATTAAAGGGCCCAATTTGGGAAAATATTAAAAAAAATATTCCTAAGCCTGAATTATGATATTCTAAAGGGCTATCAAGGCTTTAAAGATTTTTATGAGATTTGTAAAAAACAAATAAGGGGTTCTCATAAAAATAAGAGGTAAATATGCTATATTTTCAAGATTTATAATCTCAAAATGGAGATATAGAAAACATTTGCAAATATTATTGTTGTGGCCCCTTATTAGCATATGAGCATGTATATAAGGGGGTATTATTTCTTTGTAAAAAAATGGCTTGGAATGCTTAGAGATAATGCTTAGAGTCAATTCTTTGGGAAGAATTTGTTGGAATTGACTGATTCACTCCACAGTTCCCATGAAACACCTGCATGTAATTACCTATCATAATATAGAGAAGATCAAAAGCGAGATTGTGCTTAATAACCTAAGAATTATTATTGATGCAAATAACCTAGATCATAATTACAAATGAATGTGCATGCTTATATAAGAAAAGCACAAGAAAACCCTATGTGTGGATTAACAAGATAGAGACAAGTGTGATAATCTCATGCAATGAGAGAACTTGTCCTAAATTTAGCCTATTCTAATAATAAGAATTAAATTAAAGATTAAAATGCAACTCCTAAGTTTAGCTTAAGTGAACTAAAGTAAAAAGCCTCTAATAATTAATTGATGATTAATTAATTATCAAATAATGACTTGTTTACTTTAACACACCCCCTTAAGATCAACTTATGGAGAAACTAAACAACTGATAAAGGAAGCTAAATGAATGCAGAATGGGTCTTGGCTACAAGGTTTGATGAGGTACCCATGAACATGAACTGGAATATCTCATAAGTGGAGAAAAGAAGAAAACCTCATGGGAAAAACTCCTCTCCAAAAAAGAGAAAAGAAAATAAAATCATACATGTGACTTTAAGAAAAGTAGGACTCAAAAGTCCCCCCAAATTCTACTTCGGTCACATAAGTACAAACAAGATCATCCCCATAGGAGAGAAAGGACACAACAATGAATCCCCCCCATAAGGTAGTAGCTCCTCTGCCAGAAGTGAATGCTCAAAGAAGGATTCTGAAGATGATCCAACTACGACAAACATTATTTATCCCCTTAGGAAGAAACGCATCCAATGGTGGATGAAGAAGAAACTCTCTCCTGAGAAATGGTCTCATGATAGATGCCATGTAAGAATGATCAAAGATACACATGTCTGAATCAAATGAAGTTGGATCAAACAACTGTAGAGATGCAAGTAGAACAACCTCCAAAGGAAATGTTGATGTGATGATTGGTGGGCCATATCTATCATTGAAGAGGAAGTGAATATCCTCAATGTTGTCCCCAATATAAGCAATGTGAGACTCAATGAATAACTCTACAATGTATGGCAAGTAGTCATTCCACAAACTAAAATTGAAAGTCTGGACACATCCTGTTGAAAAGAACTGAACTCTAAATATGCAGGAGGTGTAGGAGGAGGAAGCTCAACACAAGTCTCAGGAACCAAAGTGGGCAATGGAAGTACACAAAGGTTCAAATGACCAAACCTTTCCTTAGATATCTGATCCACTCTAGATGCATGAGAGTGAGGACCAACTAATGATGATGCTTGCTCATCTGGAGCAAAATGTGAGAAAGCATACAATCGAGATGCATGATCTACAATCCCAACTGCAAGAATATCTCTAGTATGTAGATCTATGATAAGCATTGAATTAGGTGTGAACTCTATGGTCTTACCTGCCCCACTATGTGTAATTTGATAGATGGAAAGGAGATTAGAAGTCAATGAAGGGACACAAAATACATCATGGAATGTGCCATCATCAACATCTATGGATCATTTCCCAGTAACACTCATGTAAGTGTTGTTCCCCATCAAAATATGTGGCAAAGAGCAAGGCTCATATGAAGAGTACATACCCAAAGATGCAACCATGTGATGTGAGGCTCTTGAATCAAGAAGCCATCTACTAGATTGAAGATTTATGGATGCAAGGAGAGCATGGCCTTTCTTCTTTTCTCCACATGCCATTTTGGATGAACCTGATTGTGAAGGTGATGTGGTGGAAGAAGAGGATGAAGGTAACTAGATATTGTTCTTCTGAAGAATATTCTTCAGCTCATCAATCTGCTTTGCATAACACTGATGCTCATCATGTCCCAACTTTGTGTAATATGCACATTTAGGGCGATCCTTCTCAGATGATTCCCTCTTTGAAGAGGTAGAAGAATCTAAGGTATCATGTCATTTTGATTTCTTGGCTTGCTCATTGTACTTGGAATCCTTTTGCTTTGGTTTCTTGCATTTACCATTAGGAGCCTTCTGATTTGAAGTGCCTAGAGATGCAATAAGATCCTTTGATTATGGAGATTTCAATGAGCCCATATGTATCAAATTTGTCTGCGCTCGAGTGAGAGATTTAGCAAAATCATCAAGTGAAGGCATTGTGAACTCGGCACCAAGTGCATCTTTTGTGGCAAGGATAGAAAGAACCAATTGAGTGTCATTCTTCTCAATACCACATTGTTGCAACTGTAATATGAGTGACTTGATTTTAGTGAAGAAGTCCTTAATGCTATCAAAATCTTGAGGATTCAAACCTGATAAGCTCATTCTCCAACTGAAATATTCTCATAGTATCTTGCTTCCCAAACAAGGACTCCAATTGAGTCTAGATTTGATTGGGTGTGGTGCAAGATTCAACATGAAAGAGAAAATAAAGAGACATAGGCTAGCATAATGTACCAAAAGCTTCATCACTTCTATTAAACCACTTTCTCTTCTTAGCAGCACTTGCAAGTTCAGGTTCTATACCCATGGTAACATTGTGTAGCCTTGCTTTCTTCAGATTTATCTCAATTTGCAATATAGGCTTGATGCCTTAGGCTTTTGTACTCTTGTTTGAGAGAGTAAAGTTGCATTATTATTGCTTTGGAAGCATTGTAAAAGCGATGGAGAAGTTAGGCGCGAACATGTTGTTGGGAAGTTTCTGTCAGTACAGTGTGGAAGCAAGAAGAGCTTGAAGAGCAATAATCTTCCTTGAAAGAAGAATAATTTGTATTGCAACTTGAATACCATAGTGATGTAATCAGGAAATTTGCATCATATTTATGGCAAACAGTGTCACAATTGAGCGAGCCTTGAGAGATAACCCGAACATTGGGTGAACTCCATCATCAAATCGTGTTTCTCTCATTCTTCTATCTATGCTTTGAATGCTCGTTTCTATACTCTTTCGTACATGCAACTTTCCAACGATCAATAATAATAAAATCTATGATCCATAGGTGAATCTAACAAATTGTTTAAGTGATTCATAAGTAGGAACGTTTTACAGATCATTTTCATGCAACCAATTGGAGGGGCATACATTCCTTTCTTGAGTATGATTCTAGTGACCAATTTATGATCTTATGTCATTTATAGATGGCACAACATTACTCTTGTTACACCAAAGTAGTGCTTGATGATGTTTCTACCCTAGATAATATCATCATCAACTATGAAAAGAATGTCTCTCCATTTTTTCTTTTCCTTTTGGTTGCAAATAACATATTCTTATTTTAATGTCTAGATGATGATATTAATTGAATCTTTCTATTTTTTTAAGTTTACAAGAGAGAACACTCATTCCAAAGATGCATGTGCCAAAGTGACATTGACATCCTTATCTATATTATTTATATGATTGTTTGGATAAAATGACTTTTAGGTTGAGTAGTTGATCATACTTTGACATGCATTCTCATAGTAGTTTAGATGCAAGTCAAAGTGGTGGCATACTGATAGAAATTCCATATGTTTTACTTTTCCTCTTTATTTTGGGATCACTTTAGCTCAATTGTCCTTTATGTAATGACAAGTATACAAGTATTTTTTGTTGAAAACTTTAACATAACATAACTCTTACCTATTTTAATTTACACTCAATCTCACAAGGAAAATTTCCCAATCCTTAATTCAACCATCCCCTCCCTACATTCAAATCCATAATTTGTGAGATTAAGTTGGATCAATTTCACGATTTACATAAATGTACCCAAAACTTTTAAATTTATATTCAAATTTTAGGTTGATCTAACCCTTCAAATAGCCATTATATGCCAACTCCAAGTGTGAAACATTTCACATGCCACCTTTGGAGTTAAGGACTAACACTACTACATTATTACACATCTAATCTATTTAGAAACCAATATCTAAATATTTTGAAACATGAGTGTTGAGCATAAAGAATATTATTTAAGAATCCATATAGCATTACCTTCTTACATAATGATATTTGGGCTTTTGTGCATGCTTGTGCTTGTATTCAATCTTTGTACCTATCCACTAAATTGATCCATACATAGATTTGATCAAAGGAGATTGATTTTTTCCTTATCCAAATGGTGTCGCTAAACATTACCCCTCTACAAATATAAGCATTACATACCTAGTCAAACAATATTCAAGCAACAAAAATATCACAATAAAATCTAGACACTAAAGTTTAGATACTTATGGCACTTGTTCAAATTTATAATTGCAAATGTCAATTCTACGTTTACAAAAATAAACTTAAACAATAGGTTATGAATCATTCATCTAATTCCTTTTTGAAAAATTATGAATCATTCATCTAATTCCTTTTTGAAAAAAAAATGTTAGAAAAAAAAATCATATTTTTTATACTTTCACCATTATATTGAGAAACGCTATCAATCACATTTGTACTTACAAAATCACAATATACATAGATTCTGTAATCACTATCATAAACGTGAGAAATACCATATCTATTAAAATCCTTCCTGCTCATTGCGTTGAACATGTGTGGTGGTTCGACTTTGGAGCAAACATTGAATCAATGATATTGTGACAAACCTAATCTCCAACATTTAGATTCCTGAAACATATTATTTAGCGTATAATTTCAATATATAATACTGCACTGTTTGGCTCTGTGCAGACATGTGAACATATTTTACGAAGTAAGGATCTAAAATGTTAACAGACGTCCTTCCCCAAGTCCAGCCTTCACATTGCAGAGCGACAAGATTATTGAAACTTGACGCTTGTCCTTAATAAGATTGTAAGCACCGACAACTTACATTATTTAATGAATGTGAGTCGTGACCTTATAAGGTGCCTGCCATATTGTCCGTGCAACTGCATTCCTAAAACGCTGTATCCAGCTGTTTTTTTTGTAAATTATGATCTAACCTAATTTAGTTAACCGTGGAGTGTGCGTACAAAGTATTCTTGTCGTCTTTGTAATTAAGAACATTGCAGTTTGCCGTCTTATCTTTGCTCCATGGGCTCTGCTGTCAAACATGCTCTGGGAAATGGGAAGGAAACCCAGTTGTTTCGATCCTCAATTTTAGGACGACGCACACCATTAAATAAAATTTGCATCACATCCAACTCAGTTTGTTGAAGTCTTCACTGTGTTTTTTTTGTTTGCTCTGTGTTCTTTTGGTTCTCTAACTTATTTTTCAGTAAAATTCTAAAGAGTTGTGAATTCTGGTGTCCAAATGTTCCCGGGACAAATTAGGCTGTGTTCTTTTGGTTCTCTAAATTACTTTTCCTAAAGAGTTGTGAATTCTGGTGTCTAAATGTTCCCGGGACAAATTAGGCTAGAATTTATAGGATTTTGATAATTATTTGTATGTTCATCGAATCTTTAAGGTTGAGCTATGAATATAATAAAACTATAACTAGTAATCACACCTTAGTGAGCAATGGGTATGCCAAAGTGTGGAAGGTCAATTAGGATAAATTTTAGCAAATGATGTTGTTTGTGCAACAAAGGTCTCAATGGAGAAGTGATAGCTTCAAATCAACTATGCATCCACTTACAGGGATTCAAACATGATTGAAATAAAACCTTTGAATCAGGAAGATAATTAGGTTTTATTACCAACAAGCTCATGTTATGTTTGCAATAAGGAGATGGAGATGGAGGGATATGGAGAGGAGAGAAGGAGATGGAGAGAGAGAGAGAGAGAGAGAGAGAGAGAGAGAGAGAGAGAGAGAGAAGAGAGAGGGATAGATAGAGATGGAAGAGATAAATATATAGAGAGGGAGAGAGAGAGAAAGATGGAGATAGAGATAAGAAGTGATCTATAGAGAGATAGAGATAAAGTTAGAGATGGAAGAAGAAATAAGGAGAGATGGAGATAGAGAGCAAAGAGAGATAAGAAGAGGGAGAAGGAGAGGAGAGAGATGGATGGATAGAGAGAGGGATGTCTTAGAGATAAAAGGAATGAAGGAAAATAGAGGAGGATGAAGATAGAGAGAGGGAAGAGGGACAAATAGATAGATATAGGGAGGGAAAAAGATGGAGATGGAAGATGAGGATGAGATATAGATGAAGAGGGAGGGAGATATAGAGAGATATAGATGGAGATAGAGGGATAGAGAGATAGAGATATAAAGAGAGGAGACAAAGAGATAGACAAAGGAAGATAAATAGAGATGGAGGAGAATAGAGGAAGAAGATGGGAAGATAGACATAGGAGGAAGAGAGATGAAGAGTGGGGGAGAGGGAGAGAAAAAAAAGGGGGAGAGAGATACGTAGAGAGGGAGAGAGAGAAGAAGATGGGGAGAGGGAGATATAGCTCAATATATACATGGAGAGGGAGATACATAGAAAGAGGGTGATATAGAGGATAGAGGGGGATAGTGAAAGATATGGAGAGATAGTGATAGAGGTAGAGAAAGATATGGATATAAAGAGATAGAGAGGAGTGAGAGGGAGATAAAGAGAGAGAAATAGAGTGTAGAATGAATGAGAGAGAGGGATGGAATGGAGGGATAGGAGCATTTGTTCTAGTGATCTTGTAAAAGATACACAGTGGTTATGGCATCTTAGATTTGGTCATTTGAATTTTGGTGGACTAAATATTTTGCATAAAAAGAACATGTTGATAGGTTTACCACTTATCCAAAAACTAGATGAAGAATGTGAAGGTTGTATTGTTGGAAAACACCATAGAGAACCCTTTCCAATAAGGGATTCCTGGAGAGCTTCAGAGCCATTGGAGCTAGTTCATTCAGATTTATGTGGTCCAATTGAGGTTGCTTCATTTTCTGGTATGAGATACTTTTTGAATTTTATTGATGACTATAGTAGAAAACTTTGGGTTTATCCTTTGAAAAATAAATCATCTATACTTTCAAGAAATTCAGAGAATTTAAAGAATTAGTTGAAAAGCAAAGTGGTTATTTTCTCATAATTTTAAGGACTGATAGGGGTGGAGAGTATATTTCTCATGATTTTCATAATTTTTGTATTGAAAATGGCATAAAAAGGCAGCTAACAACAAGGTATTCACCTCAGCAAAATGGGGTAGTTCAGAGAAAAAAAAGAGCAATTTTAAATATGGTAAGGAGTATGCTTACTGTTAAGAATTTACCAAAAGATTTTTGGGTAGAAGCAGTTTGTTGTGCAGGTTATATTTTGAATAGATGTCCTACAAACTCAGTTTGGGGCATGACACCAGAAGAAGCCTGGGGAGGATACAAACCTCAAGTAGATCATCTAAGATTATTTGGTTTTTTGCTTATTCTCATGTTTCATCCACTTCATCACTATCTGTATAACTAGTTAACTTCAAAACATCCTTCTTTTCATAAAAAAATCCATGATTTACTATCCCTTTCACATACCTTAGTATTATTTTACCTGCTTGGAGATGAGTATCATGTGGATCCTCCATGAACCTGCTTATCAAGCTTACTGCATACATGATGTCTAGTCTTGTTGCAATTAAATACATTAAGCTTCCAACCAAACTTTTATACAAAGTAGAATCTACCTTTTTGGTTTCATCATTTGAGTTTTGGTGGACTAAATATTTTGCATAAAAAGAACATGGTAACAGGTTTACCACTTATCCAAAAACTAGATGAAGAATGTGAAGGTTGTATTGTTGGAAAGTACCATAGAGAACCCTTTCCAATAAGGGATTCCTAGAGAGCTTCTAAGCCATTGGAGCTAGTTCCTTCCTAGAGAGCTTCAGAGCAAAGAAGCAATAGAAGTGATGAAGAAAATTGTAGTTACACTCAAGCAAGAGGTAGAGGCAGAGCAAATTTTCAGCAAAGAGGTAGAGGTTTTCAGAGGTATGATAAATCATCTATCAACAATGTTATTATTGTCAAAAGTATGGATAGATTGTCGCTAAATGTAGAAAAAAGATTACAGATGAAAGTAAACAGGAAGCCCAATATGAAAATGAAGGTGAAGGGTAGGAAGGATATGTCTCGCTAACATGCAACACAAAGGAGGAAGTAAATGATGACAAATGGTATGTTGACAGTGGCTGTAGTAATTGTATGACAGGGTTTAAAGAGATGTTTCAGAATTTGGATGAGTCCATGAAATCTAAAGTAAAGATGAGAAATGATACAATTGCATCAGTCATGGGTAAAGGCATGATATTAATCACAACAAAACAAGGTGAGAAAAAATATATTGGTGATGTATTTTATGTACCAGGATTAAAGCATAATTTGTTAAGTGTAGGTCAACTTGTGCAAAAAGGCCACATTGTCAAATTTGAAAAGGGCTCATGCATTATTGTTGATGGTAAAAACAAGATGATAACCAAAATACCCATGACTACTAATAGAATGTTTTCTCTTAGTATCAGAAACAATATGCATTTAAGTGTCAATGCTCTTGTAAAAGATACACGGTGGTTATGGCATCTTAGATTTGGTCATTTGAATTTTGGTGGACTAAATCTTTTGCATAAAAAGAACATGGTAACAAGTTTACCACTTATCCAAAAACCAAATGAAGAATGTGAAGGTTGTATTGTTGGAAAGCACCATAGAGAACCCTTTCCAATAAGGGATTTCTGGAGAGCTTCAGAACCATTGGAGCTAGTTCATTCAGATTTATGTAGTCCAATTGAGATTGCTTCATTTTCTGGTATGAGATACTTTTTGACTTTTATTGATGACTATAGTAGAAAACTTTGGGTTTATCCTTTGAAAAATAAATCAAATACTTTCAAGAAATTCAGAGAATTTAAAGAATTAGTTGAAAAGCAAAGTGGTTATTTTCTCAGAATTTTAAGGACTGGTGGGGGTGGAGACTATATTTCTCATGATTTTCATAATTTTTGTATTGAAAATGGCATAAAAAGGCAGCTAACAACAAGGTATTCACCTCAGCAAAATGGGGTAGCTGAGAGAAAAAATAGAACAATTTTAAATATGGTAAGGAGTATGATTAATGTTAAGAATTTACCAAAAGATTTTTGGGCAGAAGTAGTTTGTTGTGCAGGTTATATTTTGAATAGATGTCCTACAAACTCAATTTGGGGCATGACACCAGAAGAAGCATGGGGAGGATACAAACCTCGGGTAGATCATCTAAGAGTTTTTGGTTGTATTGCTTATTCTCATGTTCCAGATGCACTTAGAAGTAAATTAGATGATAAGTCATAAAAATGTATCTTTGTTGGTTACAGTGAAGAGTCTAAGGCATATAGGTTGTTTAATCCTGAGAAAAAAAATTTGGTGATAACTAGAGATGCAAAGTTTATTGAAAATCAAGAGTGGTGTTGGAATCTGAAAGAGAAATATCAACTAGTTAACATTCAAGATGAAGTTGAAAATCAACAACAAATTTCAGCTGTTAACATAGGTGTCAGTAGTAGCATTCAACAATCAGCACTAAGAATAATTTTTTCTTCATCTCCACCAAGTCATTGTCATGTTTCATCAAATAGTTCTTCATCATCCACCTCAGTATCTCCAAAAAGGTGGCAAAAAACAAGGAGCTTGTCTGACATATATTAAGAAACAACAAAGGTAAATGAAGATACTTGACATTTTGCATTTTTTGTTGATAGTGATCCTTTTTTTTTTGAAGAGGCTATAAATTATGATAGATGGGTTAAAGCTATGAATGAAGAAATTGCAGCCATAGAAAAGAATCAAACTTGGGAAATTGCAAATCTTCTTGAGCATAAGAAGGCAATTAGAGTAAAGTGGGTGTATAAAACAATGTACAATTTGCAAGGTAAAGTGAATAAATACAAGGCTAGGTTAGTAGTGAAAGGATACAAACAAAAATCAGGTATTGATTATAATGAACTTTTTGGACCTGTTGCTAGAATGGATACTATTTGTATGATTTTAGCTCTTTCAACACAAAAGGTTTGGAAACTTTTTCATATGGATGTAAAATCAACATTCTTGAATGGTGTATTGGAGGAAGAAATTTACATTGAGCAACCACCTAGTTATGAGATTAAAGGTCAAAAAGATAAAGTGTTCAAACTAAAGAAAGCTTTGTATGGGTTAAAACACGCACCCAGAGTTTGGTATGAAATGATAGAATCATATTTTTTGAAAAAAGGTTTTGAAAAATGCCCTTATGAACCCACTTTATTCATAAAACAAAATCAACAAAGAGATGTTATAATAGTTTGCGTTTATGTTGATGATTTGCTTTATACTGGGAATAATGAAAACATGCTAGAGATTTTTCAATGGAAATGAAGAGTGAATTTGATATGACTGATCTTGGTTTGTTGCATTATTATCTTGGTTTTGAAGTAACTCAAAAAAGTGATGGGTTTTTTATTTCACAAGAAAAGTATGCAAATGATATTTTGAAAAGGTTCAAGATGGAAAATAGTAAACCAACAATTACACCTATTGTCATGGGTGTGAAGTTGAGCAAAAATGATGAAACCAAAAAGGTAGATTCTACTTTGTATAAAAGTTTGGTTGGAAGCTTAATGTATTTAACTGCAACAAGACCAGACATCATGTATGCAGTAAGCTTGATAAGCAGGTTCATGGAGGATCCACATGATACTCATCTACAAGCAGGTAAAAAAATACTAAGGTATGTGAAAGGGATAGTAAATCATTGAATTTTTTATGAAAAGAAGGATTTTTTTAAGTTAACTGGTTATACAAATAGTGATTGGGTTGGAAATCAAGATGATAGGAAAAGTACTTCTAGGTATGTTTTTACTCTTGGTTCAGGTGTAATTTCATGGTCTTCAAAGAAACAACCCATTGTTGCATTGTCTTCAACAGAAGCAAAATATGTGGTAGCCACTTTAGCAGGTTGTCAAGCAGTTTGGTTAAGAAGAATGCTTGAAGCATTGTTGCAGCCCCAAATGGAAGAAACAGTTATATTTTGTGATAATCAATCAGCTATTGCACTTTCTAAAATTCCATTTTTTCATGGAAGAAGCAAGCACATAGGCATCAAATTTCATTTCATCAGAGAGCTGGTTAAAAATAATATTAAACTTTCTTATTGTAGGTCCAAAGATCAAGTTGCTAACATTTTGACACAGCCTTTGAAGGAAGAAGATTTCAATAGATTGAAGAATCTTTTAGGGATGACAAGTTGTTCCACAAATCAGATTTTAGGGAGAATGTTAAATTAGTAAAATTTGTTTTAAACAGATTGTCAGTGGGAATGTTTCCCATCAGACTTCTGATTTTACTATTTTTCTAGATTGGACAGTTTCCTTTTGTTTTTGTTTTTGTTTGTTTTTTTGTGCTGGGAAAGTTTCCCATCTAGCTGTAGATGCTTTTCATATTTTGCTGTATATATTTTCTCCTTTTTTCAATAAAATGTGAAGACAATTTACAGCATATTTTCTGAGAAAATACAAAGTTTATATTCTTTGCCTCTTTGTGAATATAATCACAGTTTATTAAATTTGAGTATTATTTTTTTTCTTTTTAGTGTACTGGCATTTGGATTTTTTCAGTTTATTGGAAGCTTGGTATTCTTTGCCTCTCTATGAATATAATCACAGTTTAATAAATTTGAGTATTTTTTTTTTTAAATTCAATGTATTGGCATTTGGATTTTTTGAGTTTATTATTTTTTTAACATATGGTATCAGAGTAGGTTCGAAATGGCAATGAATGCTAATAGTACACAGTTGCAAATTCCTAAATTCAATGGAAAAAATTATGATTTTTGGAGTTTTCAAATGAATATTTTATTTAGATCTCAAGAGCTATGGGATCTTGTGCAAAATGGATATTCAGAACCGACAGATGCAGCAGCATTAGCAGCACTTACACAAAATGAAAGGAATTTACTGGAGAATAATCAGAAAGCATTATTATTTATTGTGCAGGGTCTTGATGAAACTCTTCTTCCAAGATTTACAGCTATTTCAATAGCCAAAGAAGCATGGGATCTTCTTACACAATCATTTCAAGGTACAGAAAGAGTAAGAACAGTCAGTTTACAAATGCTTAGAAAAGATTTTGAAATTTTACAAATGAAAGAGTCTGAAAGTTTAGGAGATTTCTTTACTCGCACAATGAGGATAGTTAATCAAATGAAAATAAATGGTGAGATTATGAATGATCAAAAAATGTTGAAAATATTTTAAGAAGTTTGCCTACAAATATGATCCTGTAGTTATAACTATTGAAGAATAAAAAAATCTAACCACTTTATCTGTAGAGGAGCTTATGGGTTCATTGTACACACATGAGCAAAGATTAAATAAATCAGCAAAAGAGTCGCTTGAAAAAGTTTTAAAAGGAAAAAGTATCATTGAAAGAAAAAGAAGCTGCACCAGAATCATCTTCAGCACAAAGAGGAAGAGGTAGAAATTCAAGAGGAAGAGGAAGACGTTTTCAACAAAGAGGCAGAGAATATAAACTTTGTATTTTCTTAGAAAATATGTTGTAAATTGTCTTCACATTTTATTGAAAAAAGGAGAAAATATATACAGCAAAATATGAAAAGCATCTACAGTCAGATGGAAAACTTTCCCAGCACAAAAAAAACAAACAAAAACAAAAACAAAAGGAAACTGTCTAATCTAGAAAAATAGTAAAATCAGAAGTCTGATGGGAAACATTCCCACTAACAATCTATTTAAAACAGATTTTACTAATTTAATAAGTGTCTTGTCTAGAAAATGATATTTATTGATCGAACATTAACAATTACAACAAAATTTACATTTTTAGCATTTTGCATAGTTATAGTTGATGCCCAATCTCTTCTTGTTGCTCTCTTCTTGACTGCATGATTTCATTGATTCACTTTTAGGAAAGCTGAGAAGAAGCCTCTCTATTTGAAACCCTCCGCCCAATTCAACCTCTCGCTTAAAATGGGCGTAATAGCTTTCAAACACGCTCACGGTTACCTGCAAGTGGAACTATAACATGAACAAAAATTCAACTTCTAGATGAAAAGAATGAAGAGCGAAAACAAAGATGCAAGAACAAAGCAGCTACAAATGAGAAAACACAAACAAAATATGACACTAGGATTTTATCGTGGTTCACCAAAATATGGCTACATCCACACTGAGCAAAGGAATATTATTATTCTTAACAACAACAATTACAAATGAGAAGTGTAACATAAATAATGTTACAATTCACTCCTAGAAGAGGAATATGAAAAGACAACGAATTGGAGGGAAAAAGAATGCCCATTGGGCTTCAGCACTCAACAAATCTCCTACTTGAAGTCCAACGGATGCTGCAACTTGTCAACCATTCCCTTGCTCTAAATTTATGGTTACTTCTTCTTAACTAGACCAAGAGAAGTCCTAGCACATTCGAACTTCTCTTTGCCTACAACTTTGGTAAAAATATCTATCGGATTGACCTTTGTGTCAGTTTTTACAACCTTTAACTTGCCCTCTTCAACCACATGACGAATGTAATGAGCATGTGTGTCAATATGTTCTGAATGCCATTAAGATGAATGATTGTGAGCCATAAAAATGGCACTGCGACTATCACGAAAAAAATTATAATCACTTTGTTTACATCGCAGATCACTAAACAACCGTTGTAACCAAATAATCTCCCTAGCACCTTCAGAAAGAGCCAAATACTCAACTTCTGCAAAAAAAAGAGCAATAGAATGTTGTAGCCTCGAGATCCAACTAATGGCTGCTCCAGCAAACATGAAAACATAGCTAGTGGTAGACCTTTGTTTATGTAAATCTCCACCAAGATCAGAATCAGTGAAACCTTGTAGCTGAATATTATTTCCACCAAAACATAAAGCATAATCAGCAGTACCTTTAAGATACCTTAAAATCCATTTGACTGCTTCCCAATGAGACTTTTCGGGATTGCTCATGAACCTGCTCACAACTCCCACTGCATGAGCAATGTTGGGACGAGTGGAAACCATGGCATACATAATATTGCCAATTGCAGATCTATAAGGAATGCTCTCCATAAAATCTTTATCCTCTTGGGTTTTTGGACACAAATAAGAAGACAAATGAAAATGAGCAGCAAGAGGAAGAGAAACTATTTTGGCATCAGCCATACCAAATCTATCTACAACCTTGTTAATGTATGCTTGTTTTGATAACCTGAGTTCTTTCTTTTGTCTATCTCGCGTGATCATCATTCCAAGAATCCTCTTGGCTACACCTAAATTCTTCATAGAAAATTGCATAGCTAATTGCGCCTTCAACTCAGAAACAATCCTCTTGCTAGTACCGGCTACTAACATGTCATATACATAAAGCAAGAGAATAACAAATTCACCAGTAGAAATTTGCTTGTAATAAACACATGGATCCACGTCACACCTGACAAACTTGTGCTCAATCATGAAGCAATCAAACTTAATATACCAATGTTACGGGGCTTACTTGAGCCCATACAAATTGCGCTTCAGCCTGCAATAAAGATGTTCTTGTCCTTGGTGTTTAAAACCTTCTGGCTACTCCATGTACAACTCTTCATCAACATCACCATGTAGAAAAGTTGTCTTGACGTCCAACTGGTCAAGTTCAAGATCCCAAGCTGCAACCAAACCCAAAACTGCCCGTATTGTGTTCATTCTCACAACTGGAGAGAAAATCTCATTCAATTCAATGCTTTTCTATTGAGCATACCCTTTGACAACCAGCTTGGCACGATAACGATTCTTGCCTGCATCCTCTTCTTTCAACTTATACACCCAATGATTTTTCAAGGGTCTGCGATTAGGCGGAAGTGGCACTAAATCCCAAGTGTTGTTAGCCTAGGGTGTGTGCAAGAAGTTGAGTCCATGAAACGTGGAAGTTTCTTGCCTTAGACAAAAAATTGAAATCGGCATCGAACAAACGGGATCCCGATTTAACAAACGGGATCTCGATTTTTAAAAATTGGGATCCCGTTACGGTTCGGGATCTCGAGCCTGAAACCAAACGGGATCCCGCTTTTTAGAAATTGGGATCCCATTTCCCTGTAGACTTCGAACCAATGAACACGGAACAGGATCCCGATTTATAAGAAATGGGATCCCGATTTATAAAATACGAGATCCCGAGTTGTATAAATTGGGATCTCGAGTTGTATAAATCAGGATCCCGTTTTATACTGCTATTTATTTTTTTAAAAAGAACAGTTTTCACTGCTCTACAAACGGGACCCCAAGTGCATTGGCGACAGCGACCCCATGACCAGCTACAAGTACGCCACCTAAACACCATTTCTTTGCATTTTTTTTTTGAATTGAAATTTTAAATGAAATACGTTAATTTAGCATGTACTTTTTTTAATTTTTGTCACATTTTAATCATTTTTTTAATTGTTATAGTAGAATTCAATAATTGTAAAAATAGACAAAAACTTGCAATGAAATTTAGATGTTTTTTGATAAAAATGAAAAAAAAACGTTGAATTGTGTTTTAGAAACAAAATTTAACTTTTAAATATTAAATTGTTCAATTAAACCCAAAAAAAATTGATTTTGAAAACCCTAACTGAAATAAAACAAAAAAATTTGCATTTCAAAACCCTAGAAATTGAAATGAAATAAAAACATCGTATTTACAAATCCAAATCGAGCTTTTTGAAACCCTCAATTTAAATCAAACGAAAAAAATTGAATTTGAAAACCCTAGTTTGAATTGAAACGAAAAAATTTCATTAAAAACCCTAATTGTTTAAAACTGAAACCCTAAATTGAATTGAAACAAAAAAATTTGTTAAAACCCTAAATTTGAATCGAACAAAAAATCATTCACATTGCTTAAATGTTTTAAATTTTATTTTCTTTGTATGGAAAAAATGATATATATTAAACTTTAGTTTCAATTTTAAATTATAATTAGATTAGAAATCAATATGTTAAAGAATGGTTAAAATTCATAAAGTTTATCTTGATGTTTGTTTGCAAATTTAGTTAACAAATTTGTAAATCTAAACACGTACACTCGATTCCAATTGACACTAACTTGCAACTCTAAATTATGCCAAGGGCCACCCAAACTTCACCCTAAGTTTGCTAAACCCTAGACCCTAAACTGTAAAATCTAAACCCATAACACTAAAGCATTTGAAATTTATGAACCCTAGACCCTAATCTTTCATTGGACATACCTAAAATTATGTAGGTTCAATGTCAAGAATGGGTCTATTTGGTAGATTTATGAAAACTATTTTAAATATCTAGAATGCCATAAAAGTATAATTATAGAAATTCCAATTGGAAACACTTGGGTACATATATATCGTATGAAATTTAAATCTAGGAAGGTGTCTATCATATAGGCGAGTTGATAATACATGGAAAGAGGTTTGTATGTGAATATATGTATTAAGAAAAACATAGCACATGACCTCTATAGGATTTTTAAGATGTGATCCTAGATAATAATCCACCCATCCTCAATCATAATGGATTATTTAGCAATTAAGAGAGATTCAATTTAACCATAAAATTAAACCTATATTTTGATACTATATAGATTTATGTGGAAGGATAGAAATGCATCAATATGCTTTGTGCCATATTTTATGTTCATATTAATATTCAATAAAAATCTACATAAGATTGACCTAAGTAGATGATTTATGTAAGGGCTTTTTAGTGAACAAGTGACACACCATGGAGATTGGGATGGTATTTAAATCGAACGTATTTATAAATATAGTGTACCCCCTTTAAATTTGTATTTGGTTTTTATAATGAGTTGAAATTATCAATGTGTTACATAAAAGAAATTTGTGCTTAGATATATTTAAATTAGATAATAAAGATATAGTTATATAAAATAGGGAATCCAACATGAGGAATAAACCTTTAATGTGCCATTGTGTGCATCTAATTTATGCCAATGATTTAGTAAGAGTGATCGTCTAAGAGGATGAAATAAGCCTTGAAAAATTGTAAGATCTAACACTATTTTAATGTAGTTTTATATGTGTGTGCATGTCCACTATGTTTTTTTAGTTTATGTTAAAATGTAAGATAAGGAGGATTGGTGGATATATTTGAAATCTAAAGAAAAAACAAAAATGATGTGAATATATAGATATATATTTTTAAAATGATTCTTTAACTTATCTATATTAAACATTGTATATTATCTCTATATTACTATCATGGCTTGATTTTCATTATGTCTACTAAATGTTGCTAGATATTTATTCATTGTTGTAATTAAATTATAGGGCTCAATGTGTAATCTATTTTACATCAAATTTTATAGTAGACTTATAATCCTAGAATGTTTGTAAATTTAATAGCTAACAAATAACTTGATAGGTGCAACTAAAAACCAAAAAGTGTGGTTTGATTTATCTCCATTAGGCGGGAAAGCTAAAAAATCTACTAGGTTTATCCCTATTAGGTTGAAAACCCAAAAGTGTAGCTTAATAAGTACAAGTGGTGAAAACTCACAAAAGCACTAGAAACTAATCTTTGCAAAACTACCCTTGACATATCAAAAAAAGCCAAAGGTCACCATATGTCATACATGTATAGGTTGTATAGTTATATTAGATACCTTATAGTATCTCCTATTGGTTAAATATGTTTGAAGATGACATTAGCGACACATCCCTACATTTATATGAGATATATTATTAACATGTCATGTTACACATATGCTAAGATACTCAAATATGGATAAGGAGAACTAGGGAATATATATTAGAAGAGAAATATATACTAAGCTATCCAATATTATATTTTTGTACTTAGTGTAGAAGAGAAATTCTAGACCAAGAATGCAAGTGCAAACTCAATACTCTACTTCTAATGAAAGGTAAATAAAATAATGAAAGATTAGAGAAGCATAATAGGTTCCATAACATTCTTTTATGGCTCTAAATGTATGTGTTGATGTTGCTCTTTGGTTCTCTAATGTGATAACATATACATACAAATTTTATCATATGGAAACATTTGGGGATGTCATTATTTTATAGAGTTGAGGGAAAAGGAATGGAGGACTAGGTTTTTTTGGAATCGAGGACTAGAATTTCATGAGAGAATTTTTGAATTTGAATTTGAGAGGGAAGAGAGAATTAAATGTAGGTGGTTGGGTTGATGGAGGCCTTGTGTTGACTTGATTAGGTAGATGGGAATAATTGAATGCTAATTTGAATTTGGATTGAAGGTAGTTGGAAATGAATGGCTACGATTAGTCTAATTAATTTGATGGCTAGGATAGATTATTAATTTCATTTTAGATTTGATGAAGTGGAAGTAAGTTACATTAGTTTGAGTTTGGATAGGTGATTTGGAATTATTTTAATTTTAAGCTATGGATGTGACATGATTATCCCCTTAATGGTTGATTAAAAGTTAGGATTTGGGGATTTTAGCTAATTAAATAATAAACTCTAAAGTCTAAACCGTAAACCCTAAAGCCATCATTTTTTCTTAGGCTCTTAATGAAATTTGGTTGTTCAGGGCAACTCCACCAAATTTCATTCCCTTATGCTATGTAATTTTGTCCTATGATCTTAGTACATGTAGATCCCCTTAATCTATCCTATTACCCTAAACCCTAAACCCTAAAGCCATCATTTTTCTTTAAAGGCTCTTAATGAAATTTGGTTGCCTTGGGAAACTTCAC
>VDFB02215675.1:0-10513 GCA_007258455.2 Sequoia sempervirens
TTAACCATTTATAAGTGTACATGGTTCCCAAGATGACCTTAGTTGTTTTAATGCAAGGTAAAAAAAAACAAAGATGAAAAGGTTACTAATTTCATAACATGATACCAAGTGCTTTACTCATAAATCAACATTAAGATTCTCGATGTTGATCTTCAAAGAATGTTCATTGAAAATTTGTAAACCAATATTCAAGATAAACTTGGGATGATGAATTTTCCATCCTTTATACACTTGTGCATGGCCCTTTGTGACTATTATAATTTGGTTAGTCACCGTGAAACAAAATCTTCTTCTATCCATCCTGAGAAATCTGAAGTTGTGCCCCATAACAATTTCCAACCTTTCAAGAAACAAAATAAGGTATTTTTACAACTAAATACACCTCAAAAAATTCAACATGTTAACACCCAAGTGTCTTCCATAAAAAAACAAATCCATATCCATTTAGGGAAAGAAATAGACAATTTACCCCATTAATCAATACCCTTCACTCCATCATGTTGCATCTTATAAGTAACAACTTAGTTACCTTATCTCCTATTAGAGCCATTGATACCACTAAGCCCTTACCTCTAAACTTTAACTCAAATGGCTTTTTCCATTTCACTAACAAAATGGACACGATACAAAAACAATGTAAGCATCTTAAGGGTATGTGCAGGATCATGGGGGTCCAAACTAGGACCCTAAGTGGCAATGTAATTTAAAAAAAATAGAGTTAGGCAACTTGACATAAAAACTTGAATAGGTTATTAACATAATTTGAAAAATATGTAAGAACATAATTTGTAACAAATTGAATGTAGTTTCTAGGCTACTAGTCCTTTTAAAAAAAAAGTAAATCTATTTTATGAAAATTTAAAATTTCAATGCAGTAGTATTAAATTCTCAAGAAAAAGATAAAAAGAAAGTGTATGTTTGACCAACCTAAGTACAAGAAAAAAATAAATTTAACTTCCAATATATGTAGAGGACACATGCCTGGATGTGCCACATTTTTTTTTGTAATTTTTTTCCATGTAAATAATTAGTTATGATTTTTTTATTAGAACATTTCAAAATTATTAAACGTATTTGTCTGACCACCATAACCTGGTAAAAAAATTATTAAATTCATTTTTTTTTAATCCTATAGTATGTAAAGCATAGAACATGATGTATCTTTTAGATTTGAAAAATGAGTAGTTTGAAAATTATAGAAGTTTTTCAATAAACCTATCAATCAGGACTTTAGTCGTAATATATGTAGAAAACCAATAATAATTATTTATTGAATTCAAAATAAGCCATATCTTATATTAGTGTAAAGCTGAAATTTTTTCCAATAAACCCTTTTCCTTTCATCAAATTCGGATAAAAAAAATGTCATCGACCACAAGGGTGAACTTTAGAAAACTAAGGAAATTTTGTAAACATGTTTTTTCAATTGACTTTCTAGGTTTGGATATCCTGAACCAAATCCCGAGCCTACTTATTTTGTCAAAAGAAACAGATATCCATTACAAACAGATATTTATTTGAAATAGATATCCAATTGTAATGGATATCTATTTCAAATAGATATTCATTACCTGTATTATTTACAATACATAATATTTAATATATTAGTATATACTAATATACTAATATATATTATATATTATATTATATTATATTATATATACTATGGGTGATCCTACAATACTAGTTTACAATTCCCTTCACAAAGGAATTTTGCAAAAAATGCTTCAATGAATTTTTTTAAGGGTTTTTAAGGGTTTTCTCAAAGGGGGGGAAGGCGAGGGGGGCCGGAGAGGTTCGCTCGAACTCCCCTTCGAGTGAACCCCTTTGTGATTTCATCTCCTTTATGACACAATTTTTTAATAAAAACAAAGGAAAATTACAAAAAAAGGGGGTTTGAGCAAACCCCCCTTCACTCAAAGGGGTTTAGGGGGGTTCACTCAAACCCCCCTTTTTTCCCTTCTCCCCTTCCCTTCTCATTTTACTACAAATTTTTGTGTTGTTGAGCTCAAGTTGAGGATGAAAATGGAGGCAACTTCATAGACCCAACTAGATGATGGTAGTCCTCGAAATGAGCTATCCATCAAATATAATTTTAGTATATTTTGATTTTATTATATATATATATTTAGTTTAATTAAACACAAAGTTTTCACCAAAAATCAAGCTCTTTGTTTTGCACATGTGGAAAATAGTAGATTATCAAAAAACAATGTCAAAATATGAGTGCACCAGATATTCAAGTCCCTGATCCAATAAAAAAAACTAATTTCAATACATAAAAAAGTTATGTTAGCAAAACCTATGTCTAAATTGTAACTAGTTTGACTTCAAAAATAATTAAGAAAAATAATATTCAATAATAAAACACTATGAAACCACCATGTCCTGATATCATATTTCTTATGAATCTAAGTAAATTTTTTAAAAAAAAAAGAATTTTATCCCTTTATTAAAAAATTTATGTGTTACAAGTACATGCCACTCTTTAAAATGGCTAATATTAAAAACTAGTTTTCAAAGATGGAAAATAAATACAATTTGATTTTTATTTTTTAGTATATTTATAATCTACACACAAAATGTCACAAATCACTAGTTTACATCATCTTCAAATTCCTCATGGTTTACAACTATAGGTGCCCAAAAGTGAAGATTTAGTTTTAAAAAAGTTAGTTCAATGTCCAGTTTGACCAAAAAGTGTAAACCACGATTGTGGGATCACCCTTATATGCTACATATATTTTATATAGTATATTATATATTTTATACTATATATAGTATATATTATATTAATATTATACAATATAATATATAATATATTTAATACATAGTATATATTATATACTACATAGTATATACTATATATTTATTAATGTGAGGCCAATTCACAATATAGCCTTTAATCAATGGAAAATAAATGAAGTTTTAGGTGTGGAAAGCACATAATAATTCTATACAACTTCTACTTATACGGATGAGTATCACATACCCAATACATTCTCAATCAACCCAAATATATCTAGTTAAATCAACTTTCTGCATTTTTAATTTTTTCTTTAGTTTCAAACCAAAGATAGAGAAGGTAGTTCATAGAGCATGGAGGGAAAATGTAAGAGGAAGGAGGAAGAGAGGGCCATTGGCATAGATCTAGGAACAAGCTACTATTTTTTTGGGGTATGGAAGTCACAACATAACATGGTTGAGATTATTATTAATGAGCAAGGAAACAAAACCACTCCTTCTATGGTCACTTTTACTTCCTCCAGAGACTTCTTGGCAATGTTGTTAAGCATCATATTTCAAAAAATCCTATTAAGTTGGGAGGGAGAGACCAAAGAGAGAGAGAGAGAGAGGGAGTTGGAGGGACCTGAGAGAGAGAGGGGGAGAGAGAAAGAGAGAAATACTTGAGAGGTCGAGAGAGGTCTAAGAGAAAGAGAGAGCTGAGGAGGAGGGATGGAGGAGAGATACTCTGAGAGGGAGAGAGAGAGAGAGAGAGAGAGAGAGAGAGAGAGAGAGAGAGACAGAGACTCTTGAGAGAGAGAGAGAGAGTCTTAGGAGGGAGAGACTCTGAGAGAGAGAGGGATAGAGAGAGAGAGAGAGAAAGCCGAGAGAAAAGATAGAGAGAGGGAGAGACTCTGAGAGAGAGAGAGGGAGTGAGGGACCTTGAGAGAGAGAGAGAGAAAGAGAACACCTAAGAGGGAGAGAGAGAGACTTGAGAGGAGGAGGGCTGCAGAGAGACTTGAGAGGTGGTGGCCGAGGGAGGGAGAGGGGAGGGGAGGAGGAGGAGAGAGAGAGAGAGAGAGAGAGAGAGAGAGAGAGAGAGAGAGAGAGAGAGAGAGAGAGGAGGAGTCTCAGAGGGATAGAGAGACCCCGAGAGGGAGAGAGAGTTGAGAGAGACTCCAAGAGGTAGATAGAGAGTGAGAGGGATAGAGAGAGGGGAGATTTGGGAAAGAGAGAGTATAAGATATATAATAATAGTATATGTAATATATAATATATTATGATATATTAATATATAATACATTTATTATATATTAATAATTGATAAAATATTAATAATACATATATTTATATTTATTATTAATATGTAATATTGGTTTTATGGATTATTTGGTTTATAAAAATCTAAAGAAAGCTGATATTTGAGTTGTGTTACTCCAACACGCACAATAGGGAAAAAGCATAGTGAAAATGACTCTGATTTTCCTTTTTATTATTTAATACACAAGAAATAGATATATGTTTCTAAATGGATATCTATTTAGTTTAAGTTGTTTTTTTTATTTGGTCGGGTCTGACCCAGACCAACTTATATGGTATGAGGGTTTTTATATTATAACAAAAATCATTTATAATATAATATATATAATGTATATTATATTATATATAATATATATTATAATATAATATAATATTATAATATAATATAATATTATAATGTAATATAATTAAATATTAATAATATAATATTATATTAATAATATAATATTATATTATCGAAGTATGGCAGAGTGGAGTAGGCTAGGCGGGAATGGAGTTTTTGAATCTTTTGATGGCGAGGAGGGGTCTAAGGAAGAGGGAGAGATGGATGGATGGCGTGCCTTGGCTGGGCTTTTGTTGCTGGGTTCTCCGAGTGTATGGGAGGGAGGTCCTTCAGTGGTGGTGGGTATTTCCTATGGATTTCTCTGTGGACGACATGCCTTTCACTTTTCCCTTGATGGAAAATTTGTTGTTTGCAGGGATGCTTTCTATGGCTCTTTGGTATTGTGGCTTGTGCCCTTTCTTTCACCTATTGGAGGTCTTATGGGTGGATTCAACTTGCCTAAAGATGAAGATATTATTGGTGTTTTCAACCTAGAAAAAACTGTTGTTGGCCTTGTCTGGTGTAGTTGGTTCTCCAGTGATGGAGATGCCCTGTGTTTTAGCTAGGAGTGCTTTGCTTTTGGTGGGCTCTGCTCCTGTGAATGTTGTTGGCTTTGGTTGGGCACACCCCTTTTTCTCTTCTTTGATGGTTGAGGGTTGTTCCTTAGTGAGTGGATGTTCACCCCTCCTAACTTTCCCTTTTCGAGGGTTTGGTGTGAGGCTTTTGGAACATATTGGGGTTTGGTGCTTCAACTTCCCATGGATTTTGGTTTGGATCCTTATGTTGTGGCTAAGGGATAGGTTTTTTGGCTGCCTTCCAAGTAGTTGGTGATTTGAGGAAGTTTGGTTGTAGAAGGGACCTCTTTTTGTTCCTATTTGGTTTAATAGGAAGGTTTGCTGGTTCTTCTTGTTGGTCTGGTCTACTTCTAGCTTCTTCTTGGTCATCCCTTGCTTCTGCTTGCTACTTGATTGGAAGCTCTACTTTGGGGGTTTCTTTTCTTAGTGTACTTTGGGTTCTTCTTGTCCCCTCACTGAGGTGTGGTGGTGTTTCCTTCTAGTTGGATGTTGGGATTCTTGGCTTATCTCTAGCTCTAACTAGTGTGTTGGAGTTGCTTGGTATTCTTTCCCATTGGCTCATCTCCTAATTTCCTTTTTGTTTGAGCTCCCCTGTTCCTCTTGGGGGTTGGATGTTTGTATTCCCTTTGAGGCTAGAACCTTTCCTCTAGTGGTCTTTGGGCCTAGGGTTCTTTTTTTTGTTGGGTGGCTAGTGTTGGGGTGTGTGATCTTCTTTTGGGTTGAGCCACTTCTTGTGCATTTACTATTTGCTAAGTGGTTTTGGCCTTCTGTGAAGGCTCTAAAGCTAGTGAATGACTGGCTTGTTGCTGGATTCTTTTCTTTGGAATCCTAGATGAGTTATTTTGTGAGTGTTGATAAGGTGGAAGTTTGGTTTTTTTTAGCCTTTTATCCTTGTCCTTAGTTTTTTTCTCGTGTAGTGGTTACCAAAGTATGATATAGTTTTTTTCTTGACTACTGTGTTAGTTGTCTCCTCTGGTCCTATGGAGGTGGACCTCCATCAACTGTTCTTATTGAGGTAGGAAGTGCTCCTATGGAGGTGAAGGTGGAGGGTGCTAGTGATTTCTGGCTGTGGTGGTCTTCCTGCTTGTAGCATCCTCTTGAATAGAGGGGAGCTCTTTCCTTTTGAGGTGGTTGTGGAGTTGGTTTCTTATTGCTAGAGTGTTTCTAAGAAGTTGGTGCAGTTGGAGCTATCCTTGGATGTTTTGGGCTCCTTGGCTTCTCTTCCTTTGTTGTAGGTTGGTTGGTATTATTCAGAGCTTCATTCTTGGTTTGAGAAGTGGCATTTTTCCCAATGGTTTGTTGTGCTCTCCATATCCCCTATTGAGGTGGGGTGTTTGATTTTTCTCTTGTTTTTTATTAGGGGTCTGATGGTGTCTTACACCATTATGCAGATTTTCTTTTTTGGATCTATGGTGTCTTCCATGAGTAGCTGGTTTGTTGACACCTGGCAGATGCAGGCGAGCTTTCTGTGTATCTATAGGGTTTCTAGTCCTGGTTAAAACCAAGATGTTGTAGGGTCTCAAGCCCTTGCTTGTTTGATAGTTGCAACATATGTAGTCCTACTTATCTTTTGAGGTTGTTGTGGGGCTCCTAATGGTTTATGATGTATCTCAATTACAACTTGTCTTTTTGTGTATTGGGTTCCCTTCCCCATCAAAAATTGTTTTTTTACCTCTAATAAAAAACAATAGTATATTATATTATAATATAATATTATATTAATAATATAATATTATATATATTATATTATATAATGTTATATAGTAAAAATATGACTCAAGTTTTCCTTATTTTTCATTTAATGCACAAGAAATGGATATCCATTTAGTTTAAGTTTCTTTTTTTTATCTAGTCAGGTCCAGTCCATTCTAACTTATATGTTATGTGGATATTTATATTATAACAAAAATCATTTATAATATAACATATAATAATATAATATATATTATATATAATAATAATATATATATAATATGTATTATAAGGGTCAATGCACCAATCTATGAGAAAAAAAGGTGCCACTTTTGAAAAAAACCTTGAAATTCTTCATTTTGCACATGTCAAATAGACCGTGTTTCATTTGGCACTTACCAAATGCAAAAATTCTTAAAAAAATTAGAAGTTTTCAACTCAGTTTTTTCTCAAATCAGTGCCTTGTTCTCCCTTTTTTTGCTCTCTCAAGTCATGCTCACCAAAAGGAGATCATTTTTTTCTTACAAATCTTTGCAAGGATGCTGCCAAGACGTCAAAGAGGTATGTATTTCTATTGTTTTTTTTAAATTTTGAATTAAAATGTAGATTGAAGTAGGTTTAAAAAAAAATCTAGGGAATCAATATCCACCTCCAAACATTGACAATTCACAATCACCCCCTCATGAAGAGACTCCTAAACAAGAACAACCTCAAACCCCTCTATCAGTTAATAGGCATCCTCAAGGAACCCAAAAATTTATCCTAAATCAAATTGAAAACAACAAAAGAGACATTCATCAATTGACTGGAAGATTAACTGAGTATCTTGAAACCCACACTTATAGGAGAGGGATTGTAGAATCATTGAATTCAATTACATATCACATGTAGGATAAATGAGTGAGAAAATCATTTTTTTGTCAAATAAGAGGGATGACTTAAAGATTCTCATCTAAATATCTCTTCTTCTAAATATCACTCTGTAAATATTTCTCGTAAAATAATAACTCTCCCAGCCAACCATGAGGTACCACAGTATTTTTTAAGGAAACTCTATTGTGAGTTTGTCCTTAATAAGATGCCAAATTATTTTGACATCTTAGACTTTCAAGGTAGAGATGGAGGCTCTACACATGATAGACTAGGTGCACGAGGTAATCCAAAGTTGGCACCGAGATCCTTGGCCAAACCCATGGTGGAAAATTTCATTGTTCCTTCCATTGTGAAAGATAATGTTGATGTGGACATGTTGGAGTCAATTAGCTCACTCACTCAGAGCATTGTACAGTGTGCAAGGTCTATAGTAGAGCTTGATGTTTACGAGACTTCTAGGCCTAGAGTTCCACCCCACCATTGTCATACTTGTGGTGTTGTTTGCATGTATGATTATCAAAGTGTTCGGGATGTAACTACATAGCCTACATTAGTTGCAGAGTCGATGGTTATGATAGATACATTGTTGAATTAAACATTTTGCATTAATACTTATTTAAAATTCAACAAGTTCATTTAATTTTTTTTATTAAATTCTATTTTGAAATTTAAGAAAAACTAAATTAATAGAATCAATATGATGAAAATTTAGGGTCAAAGTGTTCATGATACATGCACCATTCCTATAGAACCTTATTTCTTTTTGATGTCAAGTCCATTGGTATGCAACTAGTATCAAAGAAATAATTATTGCATGTGAACAGTTCAATGTTATCTGAATGATTGTCTCATAACACACTTTGGATGCCAAATAGTTTGTTGGCAGACCTTTGAGCTCCAAAATTCACTATTCACGTACTCAATCAATTTTCACTCAGGAAACCTTTATTCATTAATGGTATTGTAAAATAATGTTAGCTAGTTTTGGTAATTTTGTGTATAGAAATCTAAAAAATTGACGAGAAACACAAACATTGAAGGAACGTGAATTGGTGAATGAATGAGACTAATTTGTGTAAATAAGAAACTCAAATCTTGGAGTTGAAATTATGTCTTATTTTCTATGTGCAATTCATATTTTCTTTGTTGCAAGAATGTAAAAAGGAATGAAGGTGTTGTCATTGATGTCAACTGGTCAACTGGTTATCTACTAGTTGTTGTTGGTTGTATATGTTGAGGATATTGAGAAAATTCTATTAAAGGAAGTTTACAAGTATTCAGTTGTTGCTCAGGATGATGATCAGGTATTTTCCCCTATGTTCATGTGGTTTAGATATATTGGTCATGGTTGTTGAACATTTCTATATCTAGATTTTTGGTTGTTGGTTTGTGATGAAGTTCGAGTTGTGTTCACCAGTTGTGAACTATGTTTTTTTTTGTTCTGGTTGAGGTCCAAGAGAAAACTTGTTGGTATGGATTTCTCTTTGATGAAGTCTTTTGACTTGCATTACTAAATTTAAGATATATTTATTGCATTGAAGATATTTTTAGTTTTGATGGTTTGAATCTATCTCATCCTGAGGAGTAATGTTTGGGTCACCCTCATTCTAATTCCACTCTAGGATGTTTTGGTGCCAACCTAATTTTTATTTGAAGTTGGATGGCCGACTTTGGATCCTTTTTCAAGGTTGGAGATAGTATAAATACAGGATGAGCTAGTAATGAAAAATATATACAAGGAAAGAAGGAAGATAATTGAAAGAGTAGACATGAAATTGATGATATTCAAAAAGTGTGTGTAAGTTGTGTGTGGGAGATCAATGTGATGCTTAATTTTGAGTTTCCGGATGTAGTGAGTAGAAGGTGAACTCTATCATTCATGCAAGTTGATCAAGTAATTGTTGTGGAATCCTTTGTTGCATTAGGATTGTAGTCTCTCTATAACAAGTATTCGTTGTCTTATTTGTATCTTTGTGGTAGTGAGCCCTCCTAGTTGTATGCCTGTTGGATAATGAGTCCTTGTTCCAGATAGTGAGTCCTTGTTTCAGGCAGTAAGTCTTATCTCAAGTAGTGAGCCTTGTTTTAGGCAGTGAGCCTTTTTGTAATCAGTTTGATATTCTCTATAGTGCAATTTAATGCTCACTGTGGTTTTTCCCTCATTGGATTTTCAACATAAATATGGTGTTATTGTGTTTATGTGTTGGGTTTGAGTTTCTACATTTTCATTTGATGATTATTCATTTAAGTAGTTTTAAGTATTAGTTATGGTGATTGAATTGAAGGTTAAAATTTGTGACAACTGATTCACCCCCCTCTTAGTTTTTCTATTCAACAATTGGTATCAAAGATTGATTCCTTGGTGAAGAGCTTAACCACTTGAGGAAGGTCTAGGATGGCTAGCAAAATGGTCTTTGATTATCCGAGGTTTGATGGAACTAATTATGGTATCTAGAAAGTATTAATGGAAGAATATTTGTAGTATTGTGGATACGATGTATAGAAAGCTTACAAGAATCCTTACACTGCTCTTGCTAATGGTCTTAGTACACCTAAAGAGATCAGAGCACATGAAGTGAACAATAAGGAAAAGTTCATCTTGAAGAATATTTTGGTACATTCTGAGTTGATTAAGGTTCAAAATTTGAAGACAACTAAGGAAGTCTAGGATGCTTTAGAAAGAGCGCATGATGGTGATGAAAGAGTTAAAGAGGAAAAGTTGCAGAATTTGGAAACATAGTTTGATCTTATACATGTCTAAAGATGAAAATGTTAAATCTTATGTATAATGATTGGATGAGGTAGTGGATGGAATACGATCACTTGGCACTACTATAGATGAAACTAGGATTGTAAATAAGATTCTCAAAACTCTTTCTAATGCTTATATTGAGAATGTTAGTGGTATTGAGTAGAAAATAGATTATAAAACTTGTACTAAGGATCTACTATTAAGATTTTTGACATCTTATGAGATGAGGAAGCTGAGTCTAAGAAATGGAGGAAAATC
>VDFB02215676.1:0-25337 GCA_007258455.2 Sequoia sempervirens
TGGTTAAAGGTGGGTAAGTGAGTAAAAATCTTGGGGCAGTAAATTTTGGTGATATATTAAACATGCGTGGGATATTTGAAGCATGTTTGATACATTTGTGAAGTGTAAAGAAGTTGGGAAGTAGGATTTTCAGTAAACCCCTTTGTAACTTGCTAAAAATGAAGGTTTTGTATAAAGAGGACTTAGTGAGAAGTTGATTGGCTAAAATTTGTAGATTTGGTGGTTTTATAGACTAGTAAATGACTTTCCATAGGTATTTTGGGTTGGAAGATTTTTTAGAGGAGAGTTATTTTGTAAATTATGCCTATTCGACTTAAGGGGACAATGTAGAAGCATCAGTTTGAGGGATTTGTTCCAAAAGAGTTATATGAGATTTTGAGATATGTTTTGGTATGCCTTAAAGGGTGTCTGAAAATATAATTGGTTAATGGGTTTGAAAGTGGAGTTGTGAGATAGGTCTAAGAAACTAGGTTTGCAGACCTATAAGGAAAATAGTGAAGTTGTGAAGGGAATCACCCTAGTTAGTGTTTTTGAGATTGAAGGCTTGTTGAAAGTAGTTGAATTTGTGATTGGTAATAGAAGGCCTCCTTTCTCTACATCACTTCTCTCCCATTGCAATTTTGGGTGGATAATTTCTTTCAAAGTATTTAGAATGCTTTGCCTATTTTCTAGTTGGCAGTTGTCATTCTAGAAAGCTCATCTCTTGATATATTTTATACTCATTATTAATCAATTATCAAATTAATAATCAGTGTATTTATTTAAAATTAATAATTTCATTTCAATTTGTGCAATTTTGGAATTTGTAACTCTACTAGTATTCCTAGAAATATTGAAGTTGTTTAGCATCGACTAATAAAGTTGTTTAGTATCAATCAATTAATATTCAAGACAAACCATGAAAGACATCAATGATCACTGCTAGGGCTAACCAATTAATAATTATACATGTGAATAAGTCAAGCATGTACATGTGAATGAGGGAAGCACAAGTACTCAAAAACATGTAAGCCTTCAAGTATACACACAAATACATAGTATACACAAATCAATACAAAGTATATGCATTAATACAAGGTATACACATGAAAACAGGTAAGTCACAAATTATACATTGGAATACACGTAAGTCACAAAGTATACATGTAAGTTGTAAAGCATACACTTGAATACACGTAACTCATATTTATTGAACCATGGATTTATAATGAAAATATGGACGCCATCGATAATATAGATTTGTATTAACCAAATATCCATGTAGGCATACATAAATATATGTCAATATAAGTATAAAATATAGGTAAAAAATAGCCATATAGGCTTACGATAATTCCATATAGGCTTACAACAAAGGGCTCTGGAATCAAAATTCATCACTCTCCAGGCTCTCGAAATAATTCTGGCCCTTTGCTTGTCGATCATATAGCGATACATCTGTCACTCATTTATGTTGTAGTCGAGGAGTGCTCCTATTACTCCTCCTAGTGTTTAGTTCTTGGTGAAGTCTTATTTGTTACAATAAGAAGTAAAGACATTAATATATAGAAATTACATTAAAAAAATGATATATTTAACAAAATAATCACTTACTTCCATCTGATGATCACTCTCCATGAGGGAAATATTTCAATGCCCATGCTTAGCCCTGTTGAAACCCTATATAAACCATCCAAATAGAAATTCAACTACAAATCAATAATGGTTTTATTTTTCACTAACATCTATAACAACGAATGTAAATTGAAATATAGTAATTTGCCTCATACCTCCCTTGTTAGAGCGATCGAGGATTCTATAGTAGATGAAACACTAATGTCCATTTCCACCTAAACATTCAAAGGTGTCTTCGCTTGCAACATCTGAAAATAAAACAAAAAAATTATTCAATCACAAAAACTACAATAGAAATTCACGTCATGACTTATAATGTACGAGATTATGAACAAATTTTTGAGTATTTATTAAACCATATATTTCTGGCTATCATGCTTACTATTTTCCCTATCCATATCTTTTTCAAAAGCACATTTTTTTAGGCTTTTACCCATAGTAGCAAGCCAGTGAACCGTTTGATAAAATGATTTCATAGACATGTATGATAACTATGGTGGCATAGAGAAGGAAGAGAACTGTTTGAAAAAATACATCAAAGAAATAGGGTCTCATGGTGATGGAAAGCCATTACAAACAAATGCACATCATGGCATTCCATCACCATAAGACTGCATTTCTTTCAAGAATTTTTTCAAACAATTCATTGCCTTCTCTATGGTATTATTGCTTAATATTATGCTTTGATAGAAAATTTTCCAAGCATCCATAGTTTTTTGGAAAGCAACTATTTTAGGCTTTTAGCCATAGCAGCAAGCAAGTGAGTAGTTTGATAAAATGCTTTGGTACAAATGTATGGAAAATGTGGTATCATAGAAAAGGTGGTGAGTTCTTTGAAGAAATTCCTCAAAGAAATGCAGTCTCATGGTGATGGAATGGCATTCCATCACCATGAGACTGCATTTCTTCGAGGCATTTTTTCAAACTACTAACTGCCTTATCTATGCTATTGCTTACTATTATGCTTTGATAGTTTTTCCAAGCATCCATAGTTTGTTGGAAAGCACATTATTTAAGCTTTTAGCCATAGCAGTGAGGAAATGAATTGTTTGCTAAAATTCTTTAGTAGATATGTATGGAAAATGTGGTAGCATAGAAAGGTGGTGAGCTATTTGAAAAATTTCCTCAAAGAGTGGGTCTCATGGTGATGGACACACCATGAGATGACATTATTTGAGGAAATTTTTTCAAACAACTCATTCCTTTTCTATGCTATTACTTACTATTATTCTTTCATATATTCCTTCCAAGCATCCATAGCATAGACAAGGCAGTGAACTATTTGAAAAGATGCCTTAGTAAAAAGTGATCTCATGGAATGTCGTGACAAGAAAATGCAATTGGAAGTTGTTCGTAGACTTATTACTTATGCTATTTGAAGTAATTGCATCACTGTTTATGTTAACTTTCTAAACAACTATATTGTAGTTGAAATTTTTTCATCTATCAACATCTAGTTATTAGTTATGGAATGTGAAGTAATATTTTGAGTTTGAAAGATGTGCAGTGTAACACAATCAACAATATGAATATAAAATACAAAAATATATTAAGTACAATTCTATTAGTTAAACTCTTTATTCTATTACCTACATGTAGGTTTGACTAAATCCACTGCTTGGAGGTGTTCCCTCGAAACCTCCAATATTAGCCTATTCAACATCCAAAATCACATATTAAAATACCATTTGTAAAAAAATGCTATTAACATGTAATAAATTTATAATTTTTTAGTAGTTACATACCTCAATGATAGGTGCAGTGGAGGAATAAGCAGGTGTAGGGCCGGTGTATCCAGTATCAACACTATGACCCTACAATTTTATTAAAATCATAAAACTAAATTAGTTAATCTTGCATTTCAAAATTGAAATTTAATAAATTAAATTCAATGAAAATGTTAACTTTTACCTGAGTATCAATGTCATATGCCACATGAAAAATGTCAGATGCCCTTTCCATCTCCATGGCTATAGATAGATCCTATGTAGTAGCCTCCTGAGTGTTAATGGGGTCATATGAACAAGTCACCCCACAAGATTGACACAAATGCGATTGAATCCCACCACTCGAAGACTCCCCTGGATGGTGTTGTAGAATAGGTCTTGCATCCTAGATGACACTCAGGGTCAAAGAGCTAATGGCTTGAAAAGTCTCTACGTTGAAACTATCCTTCGCGATGGAAGGGATGATGATGTGCTCATGAGGCGGCCTAGCAAAAGGTCATCTCCCTTGTCGTGTAGGATCCTACTGTGCATTGGGTCTATCTTGAGCCGACCCCCAACCTCTCCCTTGGAAGTCCCTCATATCAAAATAATTTAGGATTTTGTTCAAGATGAACTCACAGTATAGTTTCCTAAGGAAACACTGAGGGACTTCACAATTGTTACTTGGTGGGTCATCAAAAACCATGTACCACCTATCCCCAAAAAAAATCCTAATCTCTTGGTGGTGGCACCAATAAATAGGAAACCTCTTCACATTGAGGGTAAGATTTGCATTTGACCATGGGTCAATGAATAATGCGCACAAATCATCACCTTTTGTAATTTTTAAATCTTTTACATCTTTATATGATAATTTATCTTGGTAATAAGCCCTAGCCACCTGCCTCCTATGGTGCCAACAAATTAATTGTTTGTTGATTGAATCTACATGTTTTAACATTTCTTTCAGTGAAGTTCCTAGGGTCATTCTTTTTGTGGTTGAACCATTTGGATCGTTCAACCTCTTGATTAAATCCTTAATTTGTTTTTTATTGTTCTTAATTTCCCTCATTAAGTTTTGTTGAGTTCTAGGAGGATGTTGAGGGATTGGTGGAGGAGATTGAGGTTGTGGTTCATTAACTTGAGGATTTTGTTGTTGTGCTTCTTGAGGATTTTGAGGAGGGTTTGCAAGTTGATCAACATCTCCTACAAATTCAAAAAAAAAAATCAAAAACAGCCTAAAACTAACAAATTCAAAACAAACAAAAAAAATCCTGACATCTCACACCTCCTCATCAACGTGACAACATCCTCGTGATGAAATAGCAACCATTGATGAAGAATTTTTCAAAATACCTCCTCCCAGAACATGAGTGCAAAAAATTGGGGTTTTGGCCATGGGCAAGATAAAAAACATAGTCAAATGCAAGAATGAATTCAATTTTATTTTATTTACTTTTAATAGATCATAATGTGAGGGCATTATAACACACTCACGTTATGGGCTCAGTGTGGCCGAGCCTCGGGCTGGGCACACCAAGCCATAACACAAGCGCATTATAACACATTCGTGTTATGAGTTTTCAAAACTTTTTTTAAAAGTTGGCCACAAATTGGCTACCCATCTTCATGCACCCGTCCAGTGGTTGATATCCTTTATAGAATTTCTTTTTTCATTTTCCTATAAATTGGAGAGAAATGGTGGAAGTAAATTTTGTTGAAGTATGCATTAGTACACATTCTTGCATATTCATCTTAATCATTTAGGGTTTCCTATGATGTGACTAGAAGAACCCAATGGTATTTACAAAGAATTCCAAAGTTTTTGGCGAGCCATATATTCTGTGTGGAGGTGTTTTAGTCAAATCAAGTTAGGCAAAAAACTTATTATTATAGAAAATGGGTTAAAGTTGTGTTTTTGGGGATGAGAGTATAGCCCTATACTATTTAGGAACAAATTTCTATTTTAAACACTTTTTCTCTTTATTATTTATTAAAAACTAAATAGTGAACGAATCCTTTTTATAGAAGATATATTTCTCTTATAGAGGTCCAATTTTTCATAATCCATTTTTAAAATAAAGATCTAGGATGAAAATGATTTCAAAAATTACGTATTAGTGTTATCTCCAAAAAATTTGAGTCACAAGAGCTAATGGGATTTCTACAAGAAACCCATTATACAATGGTTTCTCTTGTTTGTTATTTTAGGTTTTTCTTGTTTTAGAGTCTATTGTAGTCAGTTGAATTTTATTTTTTCTTAGCAAGAGGAAGTATTTTCTTGTGATCATAACCTTTATTTTATTACTTCTTAGTCTATATTTTTTATATTTTTTAAATTTATTTGTTCTCTCCTCCCCCTTTTTTTTTCTTTTTTCCTGTACCATATTTTGATGGGTTTTTCTTGCTTTGATTCATATGGCACATTTTTTTGTATCACCAAATGTAGGCCTCACTTTCATGCATATTTGAAAACTTATTAATTTGGAGGACCTATTTATAGGTGTATTCTATTACATGGTACTCTAATTCCTTCATTCTTTCAAGTTATTATTTTTCCCCATGATTGATGCCTTTCCCATGACAAATTTTGAAACTTATTTGCATCCACTATTGTTAGTCAATATTGTTAATAATATTAAAAAGTTAAATTCATCACTTTCAATAAGTGAATATAAAAATATGCATCCATACTATTAAATTTAATATATTTTGAAATAAAAATTGATCTATCTTGTGTACTTATAATATTTAAGTTATGAACATACACAATCAAATTAACTAATAATTTAATCTTAATAATAATTATTGTTTCCTAGCATACTATGTAATCCTTCTCTTTTATTTAAGCTCTATATCAAATCTAAGTCCTTTAAAATAATTTAAGAAACAAATACTTCATCTCTTGCTTATGCTCTTGGTTTTCACTCTCAAAATGTTAGTTCTATTGAACCTTGCATTTTAAAATTATGTGATTCCACAAGAACACTTTCAATGCTTGATCACCTTTATATTTTCCATGAATAATTTTATCAAATCTCAAGACTATAAGGTATCCCTATTAAGCATGTGGGTTATATTAGCTATATACCACTTAAGAAGCAATATACAAAACACATTGTGGATTCTATTTGGTGTTGTTGATATGGATAATTGATATGCCATTAGATTATTTTTTCTAAAATATCAAATATTTTAACATAACTTGGTGGAAATTTTGTCTTTTTTGAATATAATAGAGATTTTAGTAGACTTAACTTGGAGAAAAGCTATATTATATAATTAAAAGTTGACTAAAATTTTAACCTTTATCTACATAGAAATTTGTTTATTTTGATGCATCTTGCAATATTTACCTAATAAAATTCACTTTCTACTCTATTTCCTTCAACCTTTTTAAGTACATTGCAACTTGATATTTCAATTTATCCTAACTACAAGATGTTACAAGTATTAATATAATTATAGCTCTTCAACTAGTGAGAATCACATCATCAACATATAATACTATATTTAGACACCTAAATTGACCATTCACATTTGGTTAAATTTATTCGTATTTCATCTTTAATCCCTTCTTATCAATGTTTTTGATTAAGTAGGGAATTTGAAAGGGCCCTGATCCCTTTTATAGTAAGAAAGATTTAGAAATAAGTACAACAAGACAAGAAACAACTCTTGTTGCTAGTAAAACATCAAGGTAAAACAAGCAATAAATCCAATAGAACAAGCCAAACGACCACACACGAAGCTACAAACAAAAACCAACAACAACCACCCCAAGGGTGGAAAAGCTAGATGAACATCAAACCATTACAAGCAGGTAGAAAAGGTTCCAAAACCTTATCAACCTTCAAAATAGGCCTCTTGGCTAGCAAAACAGGCCATTAAGCTACCCATCTAACTGTAAACACCAAAAAACTTTAACAACATCCACCCAAGGGTGGGAAAAATAACCCACAAAATGAAACAACATAAAATGGGCCGCGTGGCCAATAGAACCAAACCAAACTGATCAACAAAGGAGGAACAAGCATCACCACTATCAGAATAGGCCAACAAGCCACTCATCAAGTTGCAAAAGAGAAACCAACCTAACAACAATACAACAATAATCCTTGCATTCAAGGAACCAATTTCAGAGGCATATATAGAAGTAATCTGAAGAAGAAAAAATCCCATAAAAACTCCATGAAACAAACATACTGCAGCAATCCCTATATTTAAGGAACTTATTTTAGAGTCATACATAGAAGTAAATTTGAAGAAGAAGAAAAGCCTTGCCTTCCAACATGCCTCTCCACCTCTATAGGATAATTCGCTAAGAGAACTCTTACCACTACAACAAAGAATATCCCACAGACCAAAACTCCACCTTAATAGGAGTGGCCTCCACCTCAATAGGAGTTGCATGGGAGAAAACTAGCCGAAGAAGCATGAACAAACCACCACACCCATAGAATCAATCACCGCCTCAATAGGGTAGGTCTCCACCTCAATAGGAGAGGTCTCCACCTCTATAGGGGACACAATCTGAAGAGCCATGAAGATTGTACACACTCTTGAAGAAAGAGTACTCCAAGTAACCATGAGCAACAAAAGCACCATGGCCTTCCAAATTAACTTGGGAATCAACCCCATCAAAGAAAAAAAGTTCAAAATCTCAGAATCTACCACTTCTTTGGAAAACTCCAACAAGCTAGCCTCAACACCTAAGAAAGCACATCAACAAGGCTCAAAATCTCCAAAAGGACATCATACACAACTCCACCTAGAGCTGAAACATCCATCACCATTAATAGTGCGACTCCCATAAAAAGTTGACACCCAAACCACCAGAGCTAGAGAAGCAGAACTACAAGCAATAGAAAAACAAAACATAAAACTAACAAGCAAACTGAGCTTGAAGGAACTAAAGCAAGACACTAACCATTTCACAACAGGATAGAGGCTCATCTCCCCCATGGGAATGATCTAAAACACCAACAGAGCCCAAGAACCAAAAGAGTGAAGAAAAACTAGGAGACATAGAGAGGATCCTTGAGAGAATCATTCCAAAGGCCAAAATCAAGAATACAACCAAAATTGAAGAGGTAGAAGGCTGCACCAGAGCAAGAAGTTTGTAGAACAATAACCTCAACACATGCAAAAAGAAGAAAAACCCCAAGAGAACACAAACCCCATATTTACCAAAGTCCCCAACCAAAACTTGGAGAGATTTGAAGAGGGGGAGTAGAACAACACAAAATATCGACCAATCAACCATGGAATAGGTAAAAGCACAAACCAAAGCTAGAGAGGAGAACCCCATGATAGAAAATAAACCTAAACAAAGGAAAAATTTCCAACCCAAATCCAACAAGCTAGCAATAGAGTAGAACCAATAAGCACAGGATGATTTTGAAGAAGGAAACAACACCAATGCAAGAGTGGAAAAGACAAACCCCCTACATGTAGAAGGACACGGGATGCTCCAACAAACCCTAGAACCAACGTAGCAATAGGGGAAAGCACCAAAAAAAATGATCGACACAATAAAGAGAAAATCCAAGCATAAGGCACAACCCGCACCAACAAAGGATAGAACACAATCCAAAAATAAATGTGAGACAAACCTCACTATAATCCCTAGAAGGCACCAAAGGGAGGCGACAAAACTCCTACAGACCACCAAGCAGAAGAGGCAACCAAACATGAAACAAACCTTCCACAATCCAAACTTCAAAGGTGATAGTCACCCCCACAAACTACCACGAAGAAGCCAACCATGAGTTCACTAGAGTAGATCGATGCCACCAGACCCCCCATAGACGAACCACATCATCCTCATCCTCCGATTCAGAACCTCCATCCATAACATCCTCAAAGGAATTCAAATTTCCCCGCCTGCTCTCATTCTCACTCAAACGATCCATCACCAATTAAATAATATTATGATTATTTAATTAATATCATTTATTTTCCTAAACTCATCTAAATCTCTAAGGGATTTAATTTTTGACATTTCACAATTTTCTCAATAGATCCATGTCTTAAAAACACAAGACAATTCATAGAAACAAATTATGACAATTTGACTATGATGATATACTTAATACTGCAAAGACACACATGATGTATACATAAGGTGCATGTATATTAAAGAAACAAGGAAAAATGGTTTTTAGGTAAATATATCAACACCTATTACTATTTCAATTTATGTATAAAATTGTATTATTGTACTAAAATACTAAATTTATCAATTTTTTGTTACTCAAATGACTATAAGGTATAATTTTCTATGACCATTAAATTTGGAAGGATCAAAAGTATATGAAGACATACTAAATAGTGAAAACAAAATTGAATCATTAAGGAATGATGACAAAATTAACTCACAATCAATACATACTTCAACTATGGAGAGAAAATATTGACTGGAAACTTGTTTTGTCAAAATATGTTGTAATTAAATATATTACAAAGTGTGTAGAAAAATCATTAGAGAGTTCTAAAACATAGCACCAGATGTTATCATTTCTTGCAAATATTGAAAACCTAGATAATTCAAACATAATAGCTTATAAGAAGATCCTCACAAAAACAATAATAGAAAGGGATATTGAAGCACAAGAAAAAAGTTGTGTTCTTTTAGAACTTACATTGGCAGAGATTAGTAGAATATTTATCAACCTAAACGTATCAAATCAGGTCTTCAAGAGTTTAGTTGTAAATGAAGAATAAACAATACCTTTCATTGATGCATATAGAAAAGGGACTTTCAATATAGAAGTTATGTCACTAATTGATGCAACAAAATCATGGATATATAATCATAAAATAAAAGGAGAAAATAAAAGGAATGCTATCATGGTGACTAAGAGTTCAAGAATAGCATGAAACTAGAATGGGAGGAGCACATATACATAAGGCCACCAAAGTGGTAAGTGGCTACACACTTGGGACATATGAGAGGTCACCCATCTAGAGGGCTAGGCTTAACCAACACACTCTAAGCTTTAACCGATCAATTTTATTTTTCTTTTTCCTTTTTTCGTTTTGTTTCACTATCAACATTGGGCTTATGATGTGTTTATCTTGTAGCATTATCACATCGTTTGTCAGTACCATTTATCCTACATACGGTCAATAGTTCCAAGACATTACTACCATTTGCAATAGATAGTCACTACCTTAATAACATATGTGTCTCTTCCATTGAATAATATCAACCTTTTTGTTGAGCTTCTTACTTTCAATGTCATAAAAGGTAAGATTATTTAATGAGAATGTAAAAACATATTTTTACATTGAAGGCATTCCCTATATGAACCCAATCTGTTAATTTCTATTATTAATAGTTTAGAATGTGTTAGAATGATGCAAGACCATTGACAAAGATCTAACCATAGAAATAATAGCTAATATCAATAAAATATCTTATTTTTTTAGAAATCAAATCTAAATTATATTCTTCTAATGAATCAAAGAGATAATATCACCACTTTTAAAAAACTAAAGTTTTTAAGAAATCAAATCTCTACATATTCTCCCATTTTTTAATTTATATTTTTTCTAGTGAAGCAAAGGATAAACATATAACTTATTGTATAAATCATTGCTTACTTTCATTATAAATCATTAGTATTGATTTAATTATTTAATTTTTAAATTTCTCTCTCTTTATAATTAATGTAATCATATATTTTTTACATACTATAAGAAATTGTTTAACTTAAAATTATTTGTGAATTTTTTCCATAAATTTAATAGAAAGAAAATACATGAAATCTCGTGAACATGCATAGTATAAGAAATAATATGGAAATAAAATCTCTACATACTCTTACATTCTTTTTTAAGTTACAATTACTTTTAAAGAAACAAAAAATAAAAAAGTTTAAATTTTTGTATAAATCATAGTTTGACTTTCATTACAAAGCATTTCAAATCTTTTATTTTGTAGTATTGTTTCAATTGTTTAATTTTTAAGATTTTCTTATAGAATTAATGTAATTATATATTTTTAATTACTAATAAATATATTATGGGTATTATATCTACTTTCTATCTATATTAATTATAAATGGTTAAACTTAATAATATTTTGAAATTTATTTATTTATTGCTAATGCATAAGTTTTATTAAAGAGAAAAAAATCCATGATATCCCTCCAAGAACATGTAGAGGATTGAGATACAAATAATGACTTCACTAGATTGATGTAGAGATAAAATAACTATTTAAAAAACTAAATAGTTTTGAGATCAAATATCTACATCCTCTACAATATGTAGAGGATCAAGATATAAATGATGAGTTCACTAGGGTGATGAAGAGATAAAATGACTATTTAAAAAATTAGACAATTTTGAGATCAAATATCCGCACCCTCTTGCATTCCTTTTTAAATTATAATTATTTTTAGAAAACTATGAACATCTAACTTATAGAATAATTTTACCTTCATTACAAAATATTTTAAAACTCTTTAGTTTGTAGTGTGATTTTAATTATTTAATTTTTTAATATTTTTATTTTCAAAATCAATATTTTAAATAAATAAAAATGATTGATATACTTAATCAAAGGAAAAATAATGACAGATAAATATATTTTTTTATATATATAAGAAATCTTATTTGTGTATGTTAAATTATAATATTATGAGGGAGCATATATCTATATTAGAATTTATCATTTGGTTAAACTATCACAAGTAAATGATCCAACCCATCAAAATTATTCAAGGATCAAATAAAGATCAATAACACCAAAAAGTTAAAATTTTATGAATGATATAATATAAAACAAATCATCATTCTCACTATTTAAATACAACTAATTTTCTAAAACATAGATATAAATTATTTATGGGTCTAAAAGATTGATTGGGCCCACTTGGAAAGATAACTCCAACTCCCTACCATGTAAAAGTGAAGTCGAGATAATTTTTCAAAGGGTCTCTTTATGAAAAAAGATATAAAAACATGATTACAAACTAATGAGGTTTATTGTCCTTTCAAAGATCATTATGTGTCACTTCATCATGCAATAAATACCTATGCTCAACAATCTATTTTTGTTAATTAATGAACAATAGATTGCAAGGATAGTTTTTCTTTTGAAATAAATGTTCCTCTTCATCTCCATCCCTATCTTCCTCTCTATCTCTATCTCCTTATCCCTCTCTCTTGCTCTTCCCTCCTCTATATCTCCCTCTTTCTATCCCTACCTCGCCCTCTTTCTCCCTCTCTCCCTATTACAAATATAACATGAGCCTATTTATAAATGAGCTTGATTATCTTCTTGATTTAAAACTTTTTTTTTGGTCATGTTTGGATCCATGTAAGTGGATTCATAGTTTATTTGAAGCTATCAATTCTCCATGTATACCTTTTTTGGAACATATTATAGTGCCCCTAGAAACCACATTCACTAAGAAATGTGTATATTAAATATGTGAAAGATCTAGTCCATCTCCATCTTCATATCCATATTTATCTCTATCTTCCTCTCTATCTATCTCCCCTATCTCTAACTCCCTACCTATCCTTGCATATCTCTCTCTTTCCCCTCTATCTTTCCCACTATATCTATCTATTTATCTCTCCCTCTTTCTATCACTATCTCTCCCTCTCTCTCCCTCTTTCTATTCCTATCTCTCCCTCTGTATCCCTCCATATATTATATATCTCTCCCTCTCTATCTCTATCTCTCTCTCATCACACACACACACTCCATATTTCTCCATCCCTATCTCTAACTTTATATCTCTCACTCACACACATAATCATTTTTCCTCCCTCCCCATCTCTATATTTGTCTTTCTATCTCTCGTCCCTTTCTCTATCTCTCATATCCCTCTCTATATTACTTGTCTTTATCTCTCTATCTCTACTTCTCTCCCTTTCTCTTCCCATATCTCTCTCTATCTTCCCATATATCTATTGTAGCATTATCAATTGTCACCCTTGACAATTTAACACTATTTTTTTCTCCCCTTAATTTATTGGACTTGATTAAGCACCTATTTTCCCAAATTATGCATTTTATGGCCTATTTTTAACAATTACCAAGAAGTTGCAAGAAGAGAACATTTAACATTTGCATTCATTTGATATTTTCCCCTGACAAGTTACTTTCCAAAAAATAGGGAAATTACAAAGATTATGTATGGAAACAATGTCCCCCTATTCTTCTTGGTCCCAAATTTGAATATGTCGGTGTCAAAATTTTATCATTTCTAATTCAAGTTGCAATTGTCAGCTATCGGGATCTAACTTATGGGAAATTGAATAAATTCCTATTAACTCCTAGTTATTGCAGATTTTGAAATATATCTAGCATTAACAAGAAGAAAGAGGTGAAAATTATTGCCAAGAGCAACATTTCATAACTTTATTGCAAAAATTCAAGATCCAAACATCATGTCAAATCCTATGTGAGTCTATGTGTGTTTATGTTATCATTATTCATGAAGGCTAACAATTTTGTAGGTCTCCAAGAAATTCAAGCAAGATATAAGACCTTGATGTGATGTGCATGACTTCATTCCTTTAGGAAATTCATTCAAGGGTGGTGAGTTTGTAGCACTTTGTCGATTCATCATTCCTTCCTATTTTTTAACTTTTTATCAATGACATTGCCCTTGTGGAAGTGGAAACACTAACACAAGGTTTGACTAAGGCAAGCCCCTAAATGGAACAACCTTTCTTCTCTCTTTGAATGTACAAATTTAAGGTTTGGAGAAGATTGAAGGAAGCTTGAAGATCTATTTTCCATTGTTGCATTCAAATCCCTACACCTTGTCAACACACGAAAACTCACCTATAGAATTATCTGATAGTGATCTGACAAATTTGTAGGGGTAATCAAGAAACTTAGATCTAACATCAAAGTACTACAAAAATAGATCTAAAATATTCCTAGAAGGACATAGACACAATTTGGTGACTCTGCCCTCCTATTTAGACCGTCTCCAAACTTACAAGATAGGTGAATAGAGTTATGCCCTTCTCAGGTCTTCTTGCAAATTTCTATTATCATTTTTTGATTGTTGAAATCTTGCATTTTTTATATTAATGAATATATAGTATAATTAGGTTAATTGAGGAAAATCAATTTCAATTCATAACCAACACCCAAAAATATGTAGATCTAGGTCTGATTGGCTCACCTACAAGGTTGAAAGTCAATCTAGTCACCTTGTTGGTCTGCATCCTAAATGACTATAGAAAAAGGAAATTGATCCTAGGTTCTTTGCATTAGACTTTGGATCAACTTTTTCTTCATTTCATTTTGGTGAACCTAACCTGTTAATATTATATAACTTCCAAAATATCACCCTAGATCTAATTTTTGTATTGCATTGTTTTGCATTTTCCACTTAGGGTTTCATTTTTGCATCATAAAAGACATAAAAATAATAATAAAATATATCTCATATTACATTATAGGTTTCATTATGGTTTATTTCAGTCATTTATGTTAGATCTACATTCAAAATTACATTCACAATTGAAATTTATTGTTCAAGCATTAATACACATTTTCATTTAATTTATATTGTCTTAAATTGATAAAATTCTAAAAAAATATTCACTTGTAGTCAGGTTTGCACATAGGAATAGAACCCTTGGATAGTCTAATAAAAATTCTAAATTTTAATTTTCAGAAACCCTATCAAGGACATAGATTCCCTTGGGTGCCTATATCTTGCTACACTTGGATCAACAAAAAATTTCTTAGATCTTTGTCTTTGTATCTTCAGTTTGTTTCTTCTTACAAATTTCTGATTTGGAATTCTTAACTACATGTATTTAGGCATCTTTCATATAGCTCAAAAAAGTGAAAATTTGCATTGTTTTGTTTTAAAATTGCATCAACATCATCATTTTTAGATTGGAATCAGTCAATTGTTGCATATTAGATTCAAAAATTATATTTACAATTTTCATTCATTACTTAATATTTTTGTAAATTGTTTCACACTTTCACTTTGAACTACATAATCATAAAGTGGGTAAATTTTGGAAAAATAATTCATTGTCAGACCTTTCTACAAGTATACCTAAGAACCTTAAATAGTATTGTGCACAACCAAATTTTGAATTTTTAAAAAATATATGTAGGAAAAAGATGCCATATTGCGAATTAGTCCACTTATGGTAAATTAGTCTTACCATTTTGAGCTCAAATTCATTGTGCACAATATTATTTTTGGTCTCTACCCAGATTTGACATCTATTTTTGAATCAATCTTGTAACTATTTATTTTTCTAAAAGCATTGCTACATTGATCCATAGGGAATAACATCATGTTTTCATTGTGAAATTTTTTTAATTCATAATTCATGTTCTATTGTTAGATATTGTTAAGCATTTCAAGGATTTTTTGTTACAAGAATTTCACAATGAGTTTATCTTCATTTTTTTGTTATTTTTCATTGATTCCTCTCCCACTATCTCTCCTATGACTAAGATTATTTTGGTGCAAGAGAATAGAATCATTGACAATCATGTTTGTTCTTATCCCAATATCTCTCCTACTTGGCAAGAAAGTATATTAGTGTTAGAGGATATAATCATTGAGCGTCATGAGTATCTTGTTTATTTATCTTCCAATACCTCTTCTACTTGGGAAGACATTATTGGAAAAGAGGATGAGATCATTGATACATTTCCTTTAAAATAAAATAAGGTGGATTGCATAGATGAAGATTCTAAGGTGATATTAGACCCCCCCTCAATAAAAGATCATCAACAAGTGGTTAAATCCATTGAGGTTATGAATGCACAATTGAATGTTAGATCTCCTTTAAATATTGGACCTTCTAAAAATATTTTAATTATTGGACCTCCTATAATTCCTCTAATTATTGGACCTTGTAAGTCACCTCTCATTATAAGACCTCCTAAACCTCATGGCCATATCCTAAACTTTTCAAAACAACTCACTAGTAATCATGTCACAAAAACCAAGTTATCATACAATTTCACACACATATAACACTAGAGAAAATAAGAAAGAAAGAAAAAATACCAACATCCATCCCATTAACTCAACCATACCTCCCACTTGCACCTAATGTTCCACAAAATAGTGGTAAAGAATTTAATCTTGTTGAGGAACTTCATAACACTCCTACTAAGGTCTCCTTGTAGGATTTGATTCAAAACTCACTTATTTATCATGACATGCTTCAAAATTATTTGAAAAAAATTGTTGTCCAACCTAGTGTGCAACCAAATGATGTGGAATATTTTCTTGAAGCCATGAATGAAGCTAATTTATATTTTTTATTTCATAAAGATGAATTACCCCCTTTGTAAATACAAAAACAAAATGATGCCTTGATGATAATGGTTGATATTAATAAGGTTGGGATTAGGAATGCCCTTATTTACAATGGTTTAGGGATTAATGTTTGTAGTGTTCATCTTTTGGATAAAATAAGACAAAAAAAAACTTTAATCCAACCCATTGATTTTTCAATTAAAGGTTTTGATAATATGGAAATACAATCGTTTGGTGTGATAACACTACCTGTCAAATTTGGTAAGATGGTGTTGCAAACTCCCATCCATGTCATGCTCCATGATCTTTCATATAATATTCTCTTGGGTAGACCATGGATTCATGAGATGAAAGGATTACCTTAAAATCTTCATAATTTGATGAAGTACACATACAACAATAAGTTTAACTTGATAAAATATGATCCTAAACTTGAAAATTATTTACAAACTAAAACAAGAATAGATATTCCTTTTAGAACATTGATACCAACTTCAAAACTTGAACCTTTATAAATTAAGTACAAAGATGAGTGTCTTTCATCCATGATAAATTTGTTGGTTGATGATTAGGGATCATTAGATTTCACACCTACAATTAATGGGGAATACACGATTACATAATAAAAATCAGAAAAAGAAAAAGAAGTTGCAATGATATTTACACAACCTATTATGGAATAATAAACAATATCCACAAATTCTCACGAGGAAAAAAAAATTACACATCCACTTATAATGAAAATTATTACTCTTCGAAAGAAATAGAAGGCATTTATGGAAGAGGGTATCAACTCTTGAAACAATTTGGTGATAATGGAAAAGGATGTAGTATAAAAGAATAAGGTATTTGTGTTCCCATAGATCTTAACACACAAGAAACAATAAAAGGTCTTGGTTATTGTCCTTCAAAATAAATAAAAAATTGAAAATACCTTCACTTAATCATACAAGAGACAAATAGCATTAGTTGTTTCTCACTACCATGTGGTAGTTTCAGTATCATAACATACTCACTACCATGCATGAGGGTATAAAATAGGCTTTATACAATCAAATTTCATCTTACAAGGAGCAACACATCATCAACCATTTTGGGCTCATCTTTATCCCTACACTTCGAGGGGCAAGGGGTTAGCTAGCCTTATCTGAGGCGTATTCCTTCTAGCAAGGGATCCATTTATATCTCCTTTAATCATTAGTGTAGCAATTACAAAAATTTTGAGGGGCATATGGTCCCCTTTCAGTGATGATAGCATACATCTCCTAGAAAGTGTGACCTTGCCAATGGAATTTTTACCTTTTATATCGATGATGTGTCTACTTTTTGGTGGTATTGGGCTTGATGTCCTCTATGTATGTGACCTTTCTTGGCATATGCCATTCCCCTTGGTCATAATTCCATGGCTAGTATTCCCTACATCGTGATTCTTCTATTCCACCACTTATCCCCTCTTGGTGGTGATATCATGTGTGATATTCCCCAAGGTGTGACCTTTCATGTATTAAGGAAAGCCCCTTTGTTGTCGATCACCTGTTGTGGTGGTATTGTTATAACACCCTTTGAGTTTTTTTCCTTATCTTGTCATCATTTATGTGTCTTCCTAGGCAAGTTTTTGCACCTTTGTAGGTGACTTTGGAATTTTTACTTCACTTTGTTCACATGCATTGAACTTAGTGGTGCATTGAAATTGGCATTTTTGCTTCACTTTTTTCATATGTGTTGAATTTAATGTTGTGTTGGCATAACATCTTGATCATTTTTTGGAACCTTAATAGGCTTATCAAGGAGTCATAACTCTTGGTATGATTGTTAATTGGTACAAACCTAGTAAATATCGGACTTCACTAGACCTTGTGTGTTTGTCATTTTTCTTTTTTGTCTTGGGGGCTTTCCTAGAGAATATTGGACTTCACTATACCTTTTTTTCCTTCATTTTGCGAGTCACCTAGAAAATATCAGAATTTTTTATTGTGTCATGAATACCTTAACATGGCTATGAGAATAACACAAATTTCTTGATAGTAGAGCTATGTGTTTCATGAGTTTCTACCATAATGTAACTTTTTGGCCTTGTGGAACCCATCATATTGCATGAAATATAGCATAACATAGCTTTCTAGTTAGTAGATCTATGTGGTTCATGATTGATGTGGCATACCAAAACTTTCTAGTCCTCATGGGTGTTGGATCACAACAATATACTAAGAGGAGGGGTGAATTAGTAGATCATCAAAAATTTAGTCCTTAACAGTTTAAACTGATTAATTCCTTCTAAGCCCTTAAGTGTAGATTGAAATAAATATGAAAAAATTAAACATGCACATGCAATAACTCATAACACAAGATATACATGGAAAACCAACATGGTAAAAACCACGATGATAATAATTGCTAGAATCTACTATCCTAATCTAGCCTTACAATGCAAATTTCTTCTGAGTACAATGTTTGAGGGCACCAACCCTAAGGAGACACCAATACCTTGGTTTTAGGAGCACCTACTCCAAGGAAGAACCAAATCCCTACACTGAGCACCTACCTAGAATATGATGGCACCCACCAATTAGATTTACAATGCAAAGTAATATAATTTGTTCTATTGAACATAATTCAATGTTGCAACCCTATTTGCCACTACTCAATTCTATGTTGTGTCTGCAACTCAATTCTTGACCCTACACCTCTCTTTGTTCTGCTACTCGAATGTTAACCCTGATAAAGGTATCTAGTTTTTGTTTTGGTTCTACTCATTCAGTACTTGTGTATTCTATGTTTCTTATTTCTCTCTTACACACACACCTCTCTACACATTTCCCTTTTTCTATTATTGCATTCTCTTTCTACCTCAAGACCTCACACACTTTGCAGAACTTTTCATTTTTCTATTAGTGCATTCTCTATTTGCCTCAAGAGCTCACGCACTTTGCTACACAACACTAAGGTCAAAATTGATTATCCCCCTTTTGTATACCTTCATCGACTTGCAATTTTTTCCTTGATTTTTGCACACACACATGTTATAGATCCTCTACTAGGGTTTTCTCATTTTCTTCTCCACCAAACCACCTATACATCAAGCCACACATAATATCTTTATCAAATTTTGATTCATTGAATTTACTCAACATGGAAACCTTGAAAACCCTAACCCTAAAATGCATTTTAATGCAATCCTTGTATATTCGATCTAATTATGATCTCAATCACTTTTACAATTTGTGTCACTGATCTCTAAAAAGAATCAACAATCAAATTGGTCATAGGAGTAGTTGAACCAATTAAATTTACATCCTTTGGATCTACAATTCACACCTCTGAAAAGATCTCAAAAAACCCACATTGAATATGCATCTTGTTTTCTCCTCTGACATATGGAAGTGACCTCTACAATATCATGACAACATTTCATGATAATATTGCAACTTTTGCAAAAAATTCTCTTCTCTCCATCATACTTCACCAATTCCTTGAGAACCTTATCCATTGAGCACAATGACATCTAGGAATCCATTGATATTCCCTTTGAAATTAATGACAACTTTTGATGTCAATGAAAAAATTATGCCAATAATATCCCCTTTTGTCATAGATGACAAAACAAAATGCACAAAATGCTCTACACCCATTAACAATAGTCTGATACCAATTGTAACCACTCTTTACCAATTGAACTTCTCTATACCAATTATAATAAAATTGATTATGAGTGCACATACCAAACAACCCCCCTATAGACATATCTTTCATTAGATCATTTTATTGACTTTATCCTCCATGCTCAACTATATAAGCATTTTATTTACTTTCTCCCCCTTTAACATCAATGGAAAAGGGACACTTCAAAACATCTTGTAGCACTTAATCAATCTCCCCCTTTGATATTCTCCCCCTTTGAAAAGCATCACAAAGGGAGAGTATATTTTCATAAATCTGCAACCATCAAATCATTAGAATTTTGTAAAACCATGTTTATCTAACTTGATCTCTCTCTTTATTTCCAAGGATGAATGAACTATCTATGAAGCTCCCACTGCACCCATGCCCTATCACTAAGATTTAGTGATATGATGTGGGAGAAATTACTACCAATTTTTCCTCAAATATTCAAATTGTTCCTTGGGAAGAGGCTTTGTAAATATGTTAGCAACTTATTCTTTGGTGGGAACATATTCCATGCTAACTTCCTTATTTGCAACATTCTCTCTTAGGAAGTGATACTTGATTGATGTGTGATTTTTCTTAGAATGCATCACTAGATTCTTTGTTGCACTTGAATTATTAGAAAGAATAGAGATAGGTTCTTTCTACTCAACCTTGATGTCTTTGAGTGTCTACTTCATCCACAAAACTTGAGTACAACATGTTGTTGTTGCAACATACTCTACTTCTGCTATAGAAAGAGTTATTGGTTCTTTATTTTTTCTCATCCACGAAAAAAAATTGTCTCCCAAGAAAAGTGCAACACCACTAGTACTTCTCCTATCATCTACACTTCTAGCTAAATCAACATTTGTATATGCATTTACAGTGAAATCTTTGTTCTTAGGATACCACAATCCATAGTCAACAATAATTTTGATGTATTTGAAAATTCTTTTTACTACATTGACATGAGATTCTTTGTGAGAATATTGAAATATTACAACCATACACATTGCTTACATAATATATAACCTTGAAGTAGTTAAGTACAACAAGCTTCTAATCATTGACCTATACATTGGTTAAATTGCATCAGGGGACTCAATTTACATCTAGTTATCATGGGGGTACTAATTGGTCAGCTATCTTCCATTCCAAAACTTTTAAGCATTTCCTTAGCATATTTGGTTTGAGATATAATTATTCCATCATCAATTTGAACTATCTATAAACCAAGGAAAATTGACAGTTCTCCTAGCATTGACATTTCAAATTCATCTTGCATTTGAGTAGAAAAATATTATACACATTTTTTCATTTATGCCACCAAATATGATGTCATCTACATTCACAACAATAATTATTATATACTCACCTTCTGATTTGAAGTACAGATTGCTATCTACACATCCCTTTTTGAATCCTTGTTGTTGTAGGTACTAGTCCAATATTGAATACCATGCCCTAAGTTCTTGTTTTAGACCATACAATGCTTTCTTTAGTTTCAAACATAATCTTCTTCTTCTAATAGCTGAAAATCTTCTTGTTGTTTGATGTAGGCTTCTTCTTCAAGATTTCCATTTAAGAAGGCATATTTTACATCCATTTGATAGACCTTTAATTATTTATAAACTACAAATGCAAGAAACAACCTTATGGCTTCTAATATTGAAATAGGTGAAAATGTGTCTTCAAAATCTATGCCTTCAACTTGTGTGCATCCCTTGCACACCAACCTTGCTTTTTTCCTTACTACAACTCCATCTTCATTGAGCTTGTTTCTAAACACCCATTTAGTACCTATCACATTTTTGCTTGGGGGTCTAGGAACTAATTACCATGTTTTTTTCTTTTCAATTTGATTTAGTTCTTCTTCCATAGCCTTTATCTAGCTCTCATCCTTTTTGACTTATGCATAAATTTCAGGGTCAAATTGAGACAAGAGAGAAAAATTTACATGTTCATTGTTCTTTGCAAGTATTATCCTTGTATGAAAACCTTCAATTGTATTTCCAATTATCTGATATGTAGGATGATCTTTCTAAACATACTTTTCAAGTGCTTTTTTATTCTCTTCTTTAGGCTCTTCATTATCATCCTCTTCTTCACAATCTGATTCATCTTCAAAGTTATCTCTATCAAACTTAACATGTTTCAATTCTTCATCAATCTTGACATTGATGCTTTCCAAAATCGTGTGCATCCTTTGTTTATAACATTTGTAAGCTTTGCTTTGGGTGGAATATCCTAGAAATATTCCTTCATCACATCTTGAATCAAAGCTTCCCAAATTATCTTTTTCTCTTTTGATGTGGCATTTACTACCAAATACTTTGAAATACTTTAAAATTGTAGGTTTATCGTGTCGTAGTTCATAGGGTGTCTTATCACTGTTTACTCGTATTTGAACTCTATTCAAAATATAAACTATAATATCAATTGCTTCTCTCCAATACACATCTATTAATTTGGCCTTATTAAAAATTGTTCTAGCCATCTCCTTAATTGTCTTGTTCTTTCTTTCAACTACACCATTTTGTTACAAATTATTGTTGTAAAATAAATTGTCTTTTGATTCCATGTTTCTCACAATATTCAATAAATTCATTTGATGTGGATTCTCCACCTCTATCTAATCTTAAGAATTTCATTCTTCTACCAATCTCCTTTTCAACCATGGCTCTAAAAATATTGAATCTCTCAAATTCTCGTGACTTATCCTTTAGAAAGGTTACCCACGTCATCCTTGAATAGTCATCAATCAGCAACATAAAGTATTTTTCACCTTTCAGTCGTCTTGTCTTTGTAGCACCGCACAAATCAGTATGAACCAGTTGCAAGGGCTTTTTAGTTGAGTATTATTTTGTCTAAAATTTGACCCTTGTTTGCTTTCCTATTTGAAATTCTCTATAGGCGGTGTTTTCAAGTTTAGTTATCTTAGGCATGTGTCTTACCAGTCCTTTTGAGCTCGCTCTTACCAAATTGTTAAAATTGGCATGCCCCATTCTCTTGTTCCATATCCAAATCTCATCAACTTATCCTATTAGACAATTTTGACCTTTTACTTCACTAAGATGTAAAGGTTGCTATCAATTCTCAATCCATGTACAATTGTTTTTCCATTTTTTGTTATCTTACAACCTTCATAATTAAATGTGACCTTGTAACCATTGTCACACATCTGACTTACACTTAGTAGATTGTGTTTTAGACCTTCAACATAAAGAATATATTTTGTGAGTAGCTTTCCATCTATGCTCAATGTTCATTTTTCATATATTTGTACTAATGTGTTGTCGCCTAAGCTAACTAATCCATCCTTACATTTCTTTAATTGGATGAATTTACTCTTGTCACCAATAATATTCTTAGAGAAGCCACTATCTATTACCCATAGATTTTTATTTTTGGCATGAAGTGTCACTTTTACAATCATTGATTGAATAGGCATCTACTCTTTTTATTTCCACACCTTTTTTGAATTCTTGTCTACCTTTTCTTCCTTCCTCTCAAGAACTCTAGACTCTTTGTTCACTTTAGGAGGCATGTTTTTCTTTTTATCATTATGTATATTTGGTATTATAAGTTTTTTTCTAGAATTCTTAGCTATATGACCAAAATTGTTACAAATGCAACACATTACATTCATATCTACTAAGGGAGCAAATGAATTATTTCTTACAAAAATTTTACTCCGTTTAGGAACAACTCTACAATCTCTAACCATATGACCAAATTGATTACAAGTATAATAGTACCCATAAAAGTATGAAGAGTACCTGGTCATAACATATCCTTGACTAGGATGAGGAGGTCTTCTTTTTCTTGGATTCTTTAAATCTCTCACCCTTGTGAATCATTTAGCATCATTTTTTCTTATGTTATGCCTCTTCTTTTGCTGATAATAAATTGATTGAATTTTCTTCTTGTCTACAACAAGATTCTTTTCTTCTTCAACTTTCTTTATATTAGGAGTCTTCTTTTATTCTTCAAAGGTGTTCTCCTTGTCGGTTTTCTCACCATCTATACCAAAACTTTCTTCTACTCTAAATCTCTCATACAATTTTGTAGATGCACTAGTAAAAGTAATATTTCCTTTCTCAAGACCTAAACCATATTTTTCTTTGTTAGAAAGATTTTGTGTGCTTAATAATCCATCAAGAATCTTTGAGCCTCCCTTCAGCTTCAAGCCTTTTTCTATTTGATCTCTACCTTTTCTAATTATTTTCTTAAGGAAACTATTTCTTCCTCTAGTTGCATACATTTTTCCACTTCAAACTATAGTTTACATTTAACTACATCTTCAATTTTCTTGGCTTCCTTCACTTGTATCTTCAAGATCACCACCATCTAATTAGATTCTTCAATATTTTTGGTTAGCTTGTTAGTCTCTTTTTGTGCAAGCTTCTTCATATGCTTATTCTCCTTTTTCAGGCTATCAACCTCCTCTCTTAAGTTATCAATTTCTTCTAAAGCATATATTAGTTCTCCTTCAAGGTCAACTTATCCTTATTTTTCACCTCTTTCACCAACATCCTCAACCTTTCAATCTTTTTGTTATTCAAATTATTTCACTATGAAGATAAATTTATTTTATTCCATGATACAAGCACAATCTTGTTCATCATCTGAATTATCACTAGCATTAGATGTATCGCTCTCCTCTTGAGCATACAGACCCTTCTTTTTCTCCATAAATATTTTCTTCTAATGAATGTGTTGTTTCTTCTTTTTACCATCTACTTCTTGTTCAACATTATCCTTCTTATTGTAAGGATATTTAGTAGCAAAATGACCTACTTTACCACAATTAAAAAATTTGAATGGTAACTTACCTCTATATTTTTCGAAGCCTCTTCTTAATCTTCTAATGAAGTTTTCTTCTTCCTCATTAGTCTCTTCATGTTTATATGTGGAGGATTCTTCCTTTTCCTTGCTGGATACTTCAACCTTCTCCTTTTTGGTAGCCTTGAATTCAACTTCTCTTTTGGATGACACTACATTCCCATCCTCATTTCATATGTAACGAATATTCCATGCAGTTCATCAAGAGTGATTTTACCCATCTCTCTTGCTTCCTCTAATAAAA
>VDFB02215677.1:0-78238 GCA_007258455.2 Sequoia sempervirens
TAGTGCTCAAGGCATGCAAGATGATACAACACAAGAAGCATTTGATAAGCTCGAGAAGGTAATCAACTCATTTCATGTACTTCCTATTTCGAATTTCTCACAACTATTTGCTACAAAATGTGATGCTTCCAAGAAAAGGGATTTGAATTGATTACAATGCAAAAGAGACACAACATAGCCATTGAGAGTAGAAAGTTGAAATATTAAAAAAGCTTTCAATATCTTTGACAAGAAGATGCTTTCTGTCATGCATGTTTTGGCAAAGTTCACAAAACATCTAGTTTGTGGTAGATGTGTGGTTGAGTGTAATGTCTCCTTCCAATTGATGGTTCAGATAAATTATTGGCCTATCAAATTCCCATAAGCTAGTAATTAAATCAAGGGAATTATTTATTTATTAATTAATTAATTTATTCCTCATAAGCAAATATTACGAATATTATTAATTAATTAAATTATAATGAAGCGACTAAAGTGGGACTAAATATTTATAAAGTCACTACTTTCCCTCCTAAGGTTAATTATTCAAATATTCAAATATTTGAACAGTTATTTCATAGGGGGCTACAAAAAGGCGATTCAGGAATGAATCAATCACCATTGGAGTTTATTTCATTTATTTCTCTGAGAGCTTTTGGACTTGATGTTTCGGGGTTTCAGTGGTGAAATGAATCCACCCTAGCCATTGGAGTTTGTGCAAATTCATGAGTCTCCTCCGGAGACAAATTTGTTGGAGTTCGATTTATCCAGGTTGATCGATTATATTTGGTCTTTCAATTTGAGCAATCAATATTGAATATTATTTATGTTGGTCGATTTATAGAAGATATCTGTTATGAAGACCCTCCTATTACGATAGCATGCATATTTCCAAAGATTGGTCGATTCACATTGAGCAATTAATATCATTCCTGTCTGAGCGATTATATTGATAGTGATTGTGTTATTGAACTTGTTGGTCGATATCAGTGCTAGTGTGGCCGTATTCATTCATTGAGTTGCATATCGATTATCAAATATTTGCATATCTATTATATTCTATTGGGGAACAATGGCCTTATGTTGAACCGAAGCTTATTATTATTTCCCAGCATCGTCGTATGACATGGTATCGGGTCTTGGTCAGCTGCCATTCATTCGTCTTATCCATAGTATTTCAATACATATACTGTAATGTCCCCTTTTTAGCTAGCTTCAATGTTTGACGAATTAGCCTATCATTTGGTCCTTGTATGCTAATGTTGGTGTTTAGAGGGCCTTGTGTGGGAGTTATCTGGTTCTCAGATGGTAGTTTATAGTGTTTTCTTCTCCAACTCTTGGGAATATTCAGAGGTGATCTTCTTCAGGGGTTTTGCGCTCATAATACCACCTTGATCTAACTGAAATATCCCACCTTGATTTAAGATATTTGCTAACTGAAACTACCTTGTCTGATTTTTTTGGTTTTTATGGTTTTTGGTTCTTTTGTTTTTTTTTGAGATTTGCCAAGAAAATGCAAAGGAAAGTATATATATATATATATATATATATATACACACAAACAGTTGCAAAATAAACAACTACTGAAGCAAATGCTATATATTATCAAAATCAGATTTATTGTTGAATGCTTTAAAATATTTTCATACTCGGAAAGCCAAAGCATTACAAGTTGCAATTTTGGAAATTCATATTTGCAAATTGGAAAAACCCTTGCTTGGACTCCTAGCGCAGAAATTAAGTTTCTCCACCCCCAATTTGCTGTAGAATGGTAGGAATGTCTTAGCCGCCCCAAATGATGGTGAAATGATGCTCATAACCTAGGCGTTTCAGCTGAGAAGTCTCATGCCCTGCCCTAGATGAAGTATGGCCCAACAAGGACTATACGGCTTGGTCTAGACTCCCATGTGGCTTCCAAAATGATGCAAACAGCAATAAAAGATATCAACAATTAACTCTTGACGAATACCTCTGATCTTCTCAACCAAACTTGTAATTTATCTCTGAAAATCAACTCCAATGTGCACAATTGTGACCTCTGAGTGAAGCCACTTGAAGATACAAACCTTGGGTGGTATTTCACACTTGTAGAATGCACAATCTAATAGAGCTACGTTTTCCAAGATCAATTTGCAGTTGAAAACCCTTGTTTTCTTCCCACAACCAAAACTCTTCAATTTGCAAAGTGTTGAATGAATGCTTTTTATACCTCTCCCAAAAAGCACGACTCCCAATACACTTTTAAGTCATTAAATATAATAAAATATATTTGCTTTTGTTGCTTTATAATATATCTCATTTGGGCGCCCGTCTCAATGACTTAAATGATTTGACTTTATGTTATTAAATAAGCCTTTATTATAAAGTCAATAAAGTTGTTAATGATATTCACTTATGTATAATTATTATTAAAGTTATCACTTTAATAGTAACTAATTAACCATAACTCCATAAATATCAACACAATATTGATTCCACCAACACCAGAAGGTAGCCCACTGATTCCTCTGCTCACTTGGGTGCCTTACTATAAATAGTAAGATTGGACCCCAACATTTGAGTGACTCACTAGAAATAGTAAGTATGCATAAACGAAGCCCAAAACCCCTGAAGAAGATCACCTCTAAATATTCCCAAGAGCTAGAGAAGAAAACACTATAAACTGCCATCTGAGAACTAGATGACTCCCACACAAGGCCCTCTAAACACCAACATTAGTCTACAAGGACCAAATGATAGGCTAATTCGTCAAACACCGAAGCTAGCTAAAAAGGGGACATTACAGTCTGCCCTCCCCGAAATTGCTTGACCCCAAGCAATCTCAACTGAAGGTAGAACACATCACCACCTAGGTCCCAAGGGAAGAACTGTGGTTTCTCCTTCTTGTCTCCAAATAACTCCTGCAACACTAGTTTAGCACAACTGATAAAACACGTTGACCAAGGTCAACCCCTGTATCATGTGTCTCAAAAGTATGCCCAACATGAAAAAAAACTCTGGATACAAGCAGGGTTTGCTTTCCTCATTTGCACAAGGAGGAACCTCATTCCAATTGTCCAGAACATGCGCACAAGCTCTGTGGATCGAAGTCAAATCATGTACAAGTGGGTTGAAGGTAAAATTGTATGCACTACGCATAATGTACACGCTATAGAATTCATTTGTAAGCCCTGTCCGGAATCCTGATGCACAAGAAGGATCCCAAACTCTGTGATCATTGCTCAACTCCACACTAGGGTCAAGAGGGAGATCGTCATCCAGCTCAAAGAGTGGATTGTTATAAACCAAACCAACATCATTCTCAAATAGAGGATTATTAACAAATTGCACATTAACCCCTTGCTGGTCTGATTATCTTCCTTTGAACCTTTGGAGCAATGAATAGAATCATACTCCTCTTGGATTTGCTCATGCTCCTTCGCCGCCTGTTCAATTTCTTTCTCTTTCCTTCTATACTTCTCCTCACTGAGGGAGATGGCATGTAAACTCTCCTCAGCTATTCCCTTCAATACATACTTTCTACCATTCACCTCAAACTTCATTTCCATATTCTACAAGTTGAAGCCACTTCATGCCCAATACAATGTCCATCTCCCCATGCCGATGACATAAAAATCATCTTGAAATTCGTAATCATTCAACAACAAAATGAGATTAAGGATCCTCCTGGTGCGAGTAAGAGTGAAACCATTTGCTACTCTGTAACGTACTAACCCTTTCATAAAGTAAAAATTTCTTATTTTACACCAAACGAGTAAAGGTAACAAGTAATAAAGCCATTGGAATAAAATTTTTCTTTTCTTTTATTGATAATTTCCAAACAAGATACAAAACATATTCCAACATGTATTCCTTTTCTTTTCAAATATACAACAGAGTAAGAAAGCATACAAATACATACATAGCTCATGGAGCTTTTAGAACAAATAGTAGTAAGACGGTCAAGGATCCTTCCTTTCAAATCTTGGTTCTTTTGTCGTCTGCTGTGGAGGAGAAGCATCATTCAGGCGCTTTTCCGTCAACCACAAACTCTCGATGTGGTTCCCCGCACATCTATCATTCAATAGATGGCCCTTTCCTTCGACGAAGAGATTGGTAGAGTAACCGATAACGACAACCAACTAAGCATATTGCTCTGTCCTACATAACTAGATCCTTTAGTAACCCGACATTCTCAAACTAGTATGTAATACGGGATCATGGTGAGCTGACAGTGTAGTCTCAACTTCAAGTGTCACACAACTAAGTGGATTCTCGTACATTGCACTACTTTGGCCAAAGTGTTCTCATTCAGAATTTAGAATGAAGTCATCCATCACATACACTATTCAGGGCCGATTTGACTTAAGGCTATCTTTACTACGCATAGGTATTGTCCTTCAATGGATAATTCGTATCCCAGACTATCTTGCAACATACTAATCTACTAGAAATGAATCTACTTAGCAAGTAAGTACACAAGCTCCCTCCCATACTGGATTACTATCCTAGGAGTAACACAAGCTTTCCGAGTTAAACTAATAACTTAGCCGGTTGTACCTCAAGGGACTCTTGCATTCAATCAAGCCTAGAAAATATTAACTAATATAAGCAACATTATCCTATTATGGAGATCTTATACTACAGTATAAATACAGCTAAAAAGCTTCAATTCCTTTTTTAGAATACCATCATATTTACTTCTAATGCACAAATAGTAAAGACATTCCATGCAGCATAGAAAATATAATAAACCCCTTTTAAAATGATAAGAAGAGGAAACCCCATGCCTGTTATTGCTTTTTCCAAATTGTTAATGACAAAGCAACCTTCTCCTTTAGTTGTTCAGCTTAACTCAGCTTCACAATTCAATTCCCACTCCCTTTCTTGTTGAAAGCACTCTTCTCTTAGAAATAGACAACTCTTCCTCACAAGTCTCTCTCTATTCTCACTCCTATAACTGATGAAATTGACTGGTAAACTCAAAAATGATAAATAGATAAAGACGTATTCCTCTGGTATGATACACCCTTCTTAATGGTAATAATGATCACACAGAAATGTGAATGATGGTTGCAAATAATGATCACTCTAAATTGCTAAGAATGAAACATAAGACAATGCACAAGATAATAATACGTTGCAAGAGAGTTGGGGCGACTATTTATAAAGTAGCCAGCCTCCAAAATTCCTATAGTCTTGGCATGTAAATCGACACCACTCTCTTTCTGAATTATTTAGCTTGGAGGTGGCAGTAGTTCAAGCCTGTACTCAACAAAAGGCATGATGAATTGACTTCCCAATTGCTAGCATTCAAAAAGACCATTTCAACTGCACATGGGCAATTCGTAATTTTCTGCCAAATCAACACCTACAGGAAAATGATAGTAGAGGTGGCACCAAACTGGTTTAATGGCGCGATTTCCATATGCTGGGAATAAGTCAATCACATTTTATCAACACATAACTTGCATCGACTATTTTCTGGGTTGAGTCGACTGAATTCAATAATTGTGTTGGACTTGGTCTGTGCTTCCATAATTTTTCATATTGACTTGGTCAAAGCCACAAAATTTAAGGCGTATTTCATTGTTTCATCCCTGCGTATTCCATAGCAGGTGACACGTGATTAATTCTCAGAGCCGTGCATGATTCAATGTCGAGTTTCATCACCATAAACAATATCGGCATATTTAAGCCAAAGTTTAAATACGTCAAAGGAAGTCTACATTAAATCGACTCCTTTATTAAATTAGAATTAAGTCGATTTCCAATGTATAAAACCATATGTAATTTATATATAGTATATATATGATATACATACATATATATATATATATATTTAAATACCTAAGTATGTATATATATATAACTATATATATATATATATATATAATATTTAATATATATTTACATATAAATAAATAAATAAATATATATATATATATATATTCATTAAATAAATATATATATCGTAAGCCAATCAACATACATCCGATATATAGGATGTGTGCATATATGTATATGTATACATGTATATACCTCTATGTACATGTATGTGTAGGTATACCATATCAATGCATCTGTATGAGCATATCCATTTGCCAACGTACGCTTGTATCGATACGCATATACATATCGATACGTATATATATGTTCACATCCGATTCACTTACATCCATTTACGTTACCATCATATCGATAGGTGTGTACGTGTGGTATATCTATACATATGCATATACGTGTTGTTAGATCCTCCTAACACGCATGTGCATACATATAAACATACTTCCACCTACATCCCACCTATCCATATGATCGTAATAACACAAGAATGATCTCAAAACCCCAAACAGATAAACATCACTCACAAAAGTATGCAGAAGTAAACAAGACTCCTAATGCAAACATACAAACTATGGATGACTTACCTATAACCCATAAACTGACTCAGTTCACTCAATCTAAGGTGGTGTGTGTATGCTTAGATAGTTTACTTTATCGGTTACCTGACCAAGATCTTCTCCCGAGTGATACTTCCCCTTCGCCTGGAGGAATGGAACACATACTTGCACCCACTAACACATGCTCACGGTAGTCAAATGTTCATAACATATGCAGTATACATAAACATCTCCAAAGTTAGAATAATTACAATTCAATAACCTTCTATTCACATAAATGCAATATTTCACGAAGGATAACATCAACTGAAGTAACATTGAATGAGACAATCATCAAATGGGAAACATTCATATTGATAACAAGGTACAAACATATTTTATTCATCTTCAAAATTCTCTTTACATCCATTTTACTCTATGCAGTAATAGTAAATAGTAACTATACATTCGGGATGTAACATACTCTTACCCTAAACCCTTCAAAGTTCTCTACCTAAAGCCCACACCTGACAACTAAACCCTCATCGATAAAGTTATGCGTAGCTCCAATATCAATCAAAGTGACACAATGCTGCCCATTCACGACTCCTCTGATTCTGAATGATCCCTGTCTTTAGATGGTAGAGTATAATGGCATAGGAGATAGCTTAGCATCTTTCCTTGACCCTGTAGATGCTCTTCCAAACTCATTATCCTTTGGTTCAGCTCGCTGTTTTGAAATCTTAGAATCTGAATCATCAGCATAATACCATTCCATTTGATTTGCCTTGCCCTTAATAGGACAATTACGATCCCTACGATATGGCCCTTTGCTCCAGTAACATAATTTCTTTTTTCTTAAGTCATTAAGGGTCTCATCATCAAGCTTAACTACTGATTTATTTTTCTGATCTGCAACTTGATGATGGCTCTCATCCTTTGGAGGAGTCAAGGTTTTAGGCGGGAACTGCTTTTTTGGAGCAGCAAGCTCCATGCTTTGTGCCTTTTTCGTCGCGTCCTGCAAAGTGGGTGAGTCAAATGCCTTGAGCCATCCACGCAAAGGCTTTTAATAGTCCCTCACAAAATAAAATCACCAACCTTCTCTCAGTAATGCTAGGAACCATTATTGACAATCTCTGGAACTCCCCAATGTAAGTCTCCAAAGTGCCAATTTGTTTGAGTTGAGCTAGCTCCTTGAAATATAACTCTGGATCCTTACGATCAAATTGCTCGATGAGTTTGTTAGTAAACTCATTGTAGGTGGTAATAAGATGATGCTAGAGTGTCACCTACCCTTGATACCACCACTCACGTGCTAGACCATCTAGGTGTAATGTAGTGAACTTAATCGCGTCCTCCTCTGGTATTGGTCTCAAAGACAAATAGTTGTCCAATTTCTGGATGCACGATCTCATAGTGCATTTATCACTACCGTCAAAGTGTGGCAAGGTAACCTTGCTCACAACCTGCTGAAAATCACGTGTGCCCAGTGGTGCTTGGGGTGCCTTGTGCTTCTGTGCTTAGTCCTAACTGCACCACTGCCTCTAGGCCTCTTTTGATCCAGGAACTAATTTAGGGTCAACAATTCCCTAATCTCAGGCGGTAATGTCATGTACTAAGCATAGTGGCAAGTAATTTCCCCACCCATGAGTCCCTGTGGTTCCTGAATCTGAACCTATGGAGCCTGTGGCGCCTCCCTGGGAGTGAAGGTCGGCTGGTTGGGTCTAAGGACTGAACTAGTAGAAGATGTAGACTGCTGAACTGCCACATTAGGCTGACCATATCCTTGAATACCACTAGTTTCACCAGGATAACCCGTGTGCTGTGGTGGGGTAAACTGCTTCATTGTGCCCAAAAGTTGATACATCATGTTCATCATGCTATCAAACTGCCTCCTGGTAGGACTAACCAAATCTGCACGTCCTTTATCCTTTTCTGCCATGGTACCTGTCACACTATCACTGTCACTAGAATTGTCCTTGCGAATACCCAAATGTCCTGATACTGTTTCACCCTCTGGTAACTGCGGTGGTTCCCATTGCGTTGCACCTCTGATATACTAAATAAATTCTTTACTCATGCAAGTTTTCAACACAGGATGGTAGGAAATCCGCTTCGATACCACTGAAATATCCCACCTTGATCTGAGATATTTGCTAACTGAAACTGCCTTGTCTAATTTTTTTGGTTTTTATGGTTTTTGGTTTTTTTGTATTTTTTTGAGATTTGCCAAGAAAATGCAAAGGAAATTATATACACACACGCACACACACAAACAGTTGCAAAATAAACAACTATTGAAGCAAATGCTATATATTTTCAAAATCAGATTTATTGTTGAATGCTTTACAATATTTTCATACCTTGAAAGCCAAAGCATTACAAGTTGCAATTCTGGAAATTCATATCAACAAACTGGAAAAACCCTTGCTTGGACACCTAGCTCAGAAATTAAGTTTCTCCACCACCAATTTTCTGCAAAATGGTAGGAATGTATTAGTCGTCCCAAATGATGGTGGAATGATGCTCATAACCTAGGCGTTTCAACCTAGAAGTCTCACGCCCTGCCCTAGATGAAGTACAACCCAACAAGGACTGTAAGGCTTGGTCTTAGACTCCCACATGGCTTCCAAAATGATGCAAACAACAATAAAAGATATCAGAAATTAACTCTTGATGAATACCTTTGATCTTCTCAACCAAACTTGTAATTTATCTCTAAAAATCAACTCCAATGTGCATAATTGTGACCTTTGAGTGAAACCACTTGAAGATGCAAACCTTGGGTGGTATTTCACACTTGTAGAATGCACAATCTGAGAGAGCTACGTTCTCCAAGATCAATTTGCAGTTGAAAACCCTTGTTTTCTTCCCACAACCAAAACTCTTCAATTTGCGAAGTGTTGAATGAATGAATGAGTACTTTTTCAAAAGCTTTTTATACCTCTCCCAAAAAGCATGACTCCCAATGCACTTTTAAGTCATTAAATATAATAAAATATATTTGTTTCTTTATAATATATCTCATGTGGGCACCCATCTCAATGACTTAAATGATTTGACTTTATGTTATTAAATAAGCCCTTATTATAATGTCAATAAAGTCATTAATGATATTCACTTATATATAATTATTATTAAAGTTATCACTTTAATAATAACTAATTAACCATAACTCCATAAATATCAACACAATACTGATTCCGCCAACATCAAAAGGTAGCCCACTGATTCCTCTGCTCACTAGGGTGCCTTACTATAAATAGTAAGATTGGACCCCAACATCTGAGTGACTTACTAGAAATAGTAAGTATGCATAAACAGAGCTGAAAACCCTTGAAGAAGATCACCTTTGAATATTCCCAAGAGTTGGAGAAGAAAACATTATAAACTGCCATTTGAGAACTAGATAACTCCCACACAAGGCCCTCTAAACACCAACATTAGCCTACGAGGACCAAATGATAGGCTAATTCGTTAAACACTGAAGCTAGCTAAAAAGGGGACATTACATATACTCTTCTGCCACTCTCTTGGTTTCAGGATTAATTTGAGGACGACAGGCAATATCCAGTGTGGCATTCTTTGTCGGGAAGTTGCAATAATAATCGGCTTATCAAACCAGCGCCAACATGATTATATCAGTCGATTCAATTAATCAAAGAGCCATCAATCATTGGAGGAGTGCAAATATAAATCGGAATTTATTTATATGATTATTGCCTTGCTTATTTATCTTGGCGTTTTCTATATTATTGTGATTGAATATTATCGATCCTTTTGGTGAATGACTTCATTGCCACTGCATATGTGTCTCCATTGCGACTCAGCTCACCCGACACCCTCATGCGAAGAATGAATGTATTTAATAAATGCTAACTGGGCACCGACATGGAGGTCATCGGGTCAAAGGAGAAACATCCAAATCAAGCAGTGTTCCATGGGGATGCATCCCCCCTGTTGTGCCCAATCAAAAAATTTGCTTCATTAAGGCATTTTGTAATGAGTGGTCAAAGTCTTGTAAAAAATTTCGTCAAAGGTTGAACTTTCTAAAAATAGAAAGTTGACTTGATTTAGGGTTTTTGGGTTTGTTGTCAAATGGATGTTTGCAAAACTTTCTAAAAATAGAATCTTTGTTTGGAGGGCTCTAACTGATTTTGATTGGTCAAAAATACTTCCTAATTAGGCTGGTCCGGTCAGAATCGTCAAAAGGTTAGGATTTGTTTGGTGGGTCAATTTTGCTTTTTTAGAGGGAAAAGCATGAGCTCCAAAGTCATAAATGGAGGAAAGTCAGTTGCCAAGTGTCAGATTCAAAGTCTCAAGTGCTGCATAGGCAACGACGAATGACGAACAATGCACGCAGAACGGTGAATGGAGAAGGCAAATAAAAAGTTGAAATTTGTGAAAATTTTTCTTTGGCAAAGCTAGGCGCCCTTGTCCAAGAAGGGCACCTGGGGTCTCATGCCTTAGTCAAATTTTGTCCTTTTTCGGAAAACGTGCAATTTTCTCATCAACTCAATTCAGTTATGCAGAGAAACAGTCAAAAGCAGTTTCTAGGGTTGGGAAAAGTAGGAGATCATCCCAGTTGTGTTCAAGCTCCTTAGTTGGTTCATCATCTAGTGCCAAGGATTAGTTAGACAACGGAAAATGCAGATCAAACGGTGGAATTTTGCGAAAAAATGAAGAAAATCAAAGGAAAAATGAAAATCATCTAAAAATTTCTAAGGCATGGAAGCCTAAGCGCCCCTGTCAAGGAGAGGCGCCTAGCTTTTGGGGCCTTGGAATATTTTCGCCCCGTTCGAAAATTCATCAAACTCCTCCGTTAGCCTAGTTCTGGTTCTCAGAAAATTAGTCAGATGCAGTGTCGGGGGTTGGCAAAAGGTGTAATTCATCTTAGTTATGATGAAGCTTGTCTAATTAACTGCTCTTCAGTCTCTATTATTCACTGGTTGGCGGAAAATGATGCCCAAATTAGGGTCATTGGCTTTCGGTGGAAACACACAAAATGGAGAAAGTAAAAATTTGAAAATGTGTTGTACCCAAACCAATTTTTTTGCTTCATTAAGGCATTTTGCTTAAAAGAGTCTAAACCTTGCTAAAATGATGTCAAAATACAGTTTTTGGGCTAGTCAAATATGGACTTTGGTCAGTGTCATGTCAGTCGTCAGCAACAGTTGAGCAATACCTGGGGCTTGGAACTTGAACCTGAAACTCAGAACGAGACATGTGATGATGGAGAAGCACTTCACGTCACGATGAAATTATACTCCTACATGGTCATTTCAGTAACCAGAACAGTGATTACAGAGATCAAACAAATGAAGATTTTTAGCAAAAAACAGATTTGAGCGCTTGTAGCCTAGGGGCGACCTTTTTGAAGTTTCAAATCTTGTTGTCTTTGCTTGCAGATGCAATCAATCTCTTCAGAATTAGCCCAGTTATCCGACGAGCTATCCAGTGGTTGTAAAACTCCGGTAACTTACATCAGAAGCTGAAGGTACATGAGGTTGCATGTTACGAAGGATGGTCAGTTCACAGCTTTTTGAGCCCCTGTAGCCCAGGGGCGACCTTGAATATGGCCCATCAAATGATGGTATTTGTAGAGGACGTCTTCCTGAGATCTTTTCTAATCTAGTCTAGCTTCGCAACGCACCAGTCAGCCAGTCAATTTGACATTCTGAGTGGTCGTAGCAGGGTTTCTACCAGACACGTAAATTAGAGGGTGGAGAAAATAGTTTTATACTCCTAAGCCCCTGTAGGCTAGGGGCGCCCAGCCTTTAGGCTTGTCAGATGGGGTTTTTAGCATTCGTAGTCTTCACGAGACTTGTGCGTAATTACTCCATAGACTGGCTGGTTTTGAAGAGGAAAAGATTGATAAAACAGCAAGTTACCTGACCAAAATTCATAGTAGAAGAAACAAAATCAGCAAAGAGATTGAAAACAACAATAGGTAGTTTGGTGCAGCAGTTTTGTTGTGTTGGCAAAGGTGGTTTTCCGATTTTATCTCTTGGGTCCCATAGACTGGCTGGTCTCGTGGACGTAATTAAAATCATTCATTCATTCATTCCAGTTATCCAACGAGCCTAGCCGTCAACCTCTGGGATTTGGCAAATGCTCGTACGTGCGAGGTCTTTGTAGTACGCTGAAAAGTGAAGACGTTCGGAAAATGGCCAAGTATAGAGCGTACATTTCATCTTAGAAGAGGCTATCTTCTCTTTGAGGTCTTAGAAGCAGTTTTCTTGCTTCGTCGCCTCCAGAGACATCTCTTGTAAGTTGTACTAGCTACGCAATGAGACAGACGATGCGTGAATCAGAGCACTCCAGCTCCCGATATCGAGGGTCAAAGTAGGGTATTTAGATGAAAATTACACTTTTGCCAAAATGGTGTTTCAACCTTCACAGGCTAGGGGCGCCCTTGTTTTTGTGGTCCTTGATGCAGTCTTCTAGTGCCATACATACAGTCATTGGATGCAAAATACGTCCAGTCATGTAGTGAGCCTACCATTCAGTCAGCAGGGTTCATTGTTCTCCGTCAGCGACAGTTTGAAGTGTCAAATGGCAGAACAGAGAAATGGCTGTCTGAGATCTTGCATCAATTTAATCATAGGCGCCTAATTTTTTGAGGTGTCAAACGTTGATTTTAGCAGTTGCAGCTCCTAGCAGACATTTCATCCTTGCTTTGTAGGCTTCGTGGTGGATATCTTAGTTCAGTCGCAACCTCACTCAGTCACCCAAAAATCAGAGCTGAACGGGGGCAACTGTAACTTTCAGTGAGCTATAAAGTAGGAAGTTAGCGAAAAATCTCATAACTTGTGCAAATGGACGTTTGGAGAGTTAATTTTTGACTTTTTGGAATCTAGATATTGAGATTGTTGCTAATTTACCAAAAATAATATTAAATTCGACTTTTTGCATGCAAGCTTCAAAATGGGCGATTTTCTTCAATAATTTATTATTGGTGCCCTTTTGTAATATTTAATTACAAAATTGCATGTGAAGAGAACTGAATATTTTATTATTATTTTGTAATCCGGACTTCAAGTCAGTCACAGTTCAATTGGAGGGGATCCAATCAGAACCTTTCTTTTGTTAGTCAGGGTTTAAAGCTGAGAGTGGCGCCATTATGCAACAATTTTCTCTATTTATTCATGGTGTCCATCATTTCTCATTCATCCAACTTGAGCAAAGGCGAATTTCCTTCAGAGTTGGGCAAATTTTCATCAGCGATCATTGGCAAAGACATCAAAATTATTATTTTGCAGGTACAAGTCCAGATTTATCAACGAATTTCAAGATCAAGTGGCATTTTTGGCAGAAGAAAACATCAAAAAACGTCTTTCTTCTCAAATTCTTCTAATTCTTGTCTTAAATTCTTTCGCATGCTTGAAGAACTGGCAGCTTTTGACAAAACAAATCATTTGGGTTGATTCAGAATAGCTTCCTCGAGAAAACCCATGTGCCAGAATTTTTCAAGAAAATTTACTCCAGAGCATCAGTTCTCGAGGCTCTAATTTTCTCAACTGAAAATTCCTTGTATGGTCGAGTAGAAGTCAAATTTTCGCATTTCTGACGTTCTGGGTTGTCTTAGAATTTTTTTCTAGACAAAACCCATATCTCAAAATTTTTCGTGAAAATTGCTCTTCGATAGGCTATTTTTAGCCTCAGCAGGGTATTTTTAGTTTTCCAGAAAAGTTGTCAGAATAGAGCCATGTTCACAGTCAACAGGCGAGTTTTTCAGAGTGCAGCACACACAGACTGAATTCAAGATCAAATCGGTCTTAATTCATGATTTCATCAGAAAAGCTAAGACCGATTTGTATCAAGTGCATTAAGAGGGTTGATAGGCGTAGTCACTCAAGTCCATATGGTTGCATGCCTCGTATGGCCGATTGTCTTCCAAAGTCGGTTTAGAGGGTTGATACCATTGGAATTTTGTGTGTGCAGCAAGTTCGTTTGCATTTCTCACAACCAGAGTGTGCGCAGTCAAACTTCACAGTTTCATCATGCAACACTCTTTCATTAAGGAAAAACGTTAGAGACATCAAGTTGCAGAAGAGATAGTGGCCATCACTTCAGTTACGGAGCCGCCAAAGTTATAAGTGAGTGAAATGCTAGTTTGAGTGTGTAAAAATTTCCAAGATTGCTCAAGTTGCTGACAAGTAGTGAATTGTCAATTAAGGCATGTGACGACCCCCAAATGGTGATGCAGTCAACAACCTTGTGGAGAGGTTGGTTGTTTGAGATATCAGCCAGTGATCAATCAGTTAGAACCTGTAGTCGTCTGCGAGGACAGAATCCGGAGCATGCAATTAGAACTCGACTTTCATCTTTAGTTCTCTTTGCAGGGTCCATACATGTCTATCTTTATCCTCAGAGATATTTTGCAGGACTTGGAGTTTTATTAGGGTTTACGTTAACTGATGGTAGTATTCACGTTAACTTGCTTTCAATAAGGACGTGCATGCTTGCACATTGTCCATTTAGATTAGATGTACCGGTTAACTGATGGTAGCTTTCCAATTAGTTGTATAGTTTGCTTTATTAGGGTTTAGTAATAAAATCTTGCATGCATTGCAAGACTGTAGTTGACTCAAGGTGATTTTAGGGTTCCCTACACCTTTTGATGTCTATAAATAAGAGCTTTTGCTCATTTGTACATAACTTTTGCACGAGAAAATAATATATGATGTGTCCACCTTCCCTATAATATTGCTTATTCTGTATCCATTCACGAGTATTTATTATGATGATGAATTGTTATGCCACTCGGGTTTCATGCTGTTATTATGGTGAATGCTCATCTTAGTTAGATATAGTGGCTAGTTTGATCGTAGATTGTATGCGTGTTTCACCTATGCAATTTACTGTCCTAGTTGGCTATCCTTTATGTTTTGTTTTTAATAAGCCTATTTAGAAGAGCAAATAGTTGTGCCCACCTTGCCTTCACGTTGTGAATCTGTACCTAAAGCTTATCGTTTGATGTGTGTGTTAATAAACTTATTCAACCAAGCAAATAGTTGTGCCCACTCGCCTTCATGTTGTAAAGTTGTACCCGGTTTATCGTATATTTCTCGTTTCCAATAAACTTCTTCCTAGCCAAGCAAATAGTTGTGCCCTCCTTACCTTCACGTTTCTGAAACTGTACCTAAAGTTTATCGTATTAGAACATTCCTACTCCATTTCCTCATGCTTTGTTTTCTTGAGGAAACTGGATAGATTTAAATTAGTTAGCTTAGTTGTAGTTAATGATCTGCGAAACCAGAAAATCCTTAGCTGCAACGTTCTTGGTTTTCTTAACCTTGTGCCTCTTCCAGCTGAGAACAAAAAGATAGGACTTAGATTACTTTTCTTTTCCAAGCATTTCAGCACTACGAGGGAGCTTCCCCTCCTAATTTAAAGAGCACTCATTACACAGTGTGCATAGCTGTCCGTACAAACTTGCACTCCAGAGGTGTTAGTTTTTATGCCAACAAAATGTTAAAAATTTGGCTAAGGCATGGGATGCTAGGTGCCCCTGTCAGCCAGGGGCGCTTGGGTTTTGATGCCTTGGAAATTTTTTGACCTCGACACGCCTTCTTTCCGGTTTGGCCTCTGTCGGTAGTTTCGAGAGCTCACAAACTCAATCAGATGATGTCAAACGCTGATATGAAGTTGGGGATCACTTCAACAGTGGTCAAACATGAGATTGCCATGGTCAAACCAATTTTATTAGTTGGCAATGTCAGATTGCTGGCTTGTCGAAGTTAGAGGCAAGCCTTATCGGAAGCAGAAGCAAGCAAAAGTTGAAAAACGAAGAAAAATGGCTAACATTGTTGAAGCTTTATGTGTTTGATGATGTTATCAAATGCGTATGTTTTTGGCAAAATCAAATACGCGTCCTCACGCACGTGCTTTTTTCCCCTACAAAGGAGGAATTCATTGTTGCACGTGCAAACAGACTTAGATTTTTGCAAACAAAGTTTCTATCTTCATGGATAGACTTCAAAATTTTAGGGCTTTGCAAAGAAAGCGCTTTTTCGTCTTCAAACTCTATTCAAGAAGGCTTTTGGCATTCATTCTTGAGATTTTACAAGTTGGCATTCAGAGGAAGAAAAATATTATTTTCTTCTCATAAAAATTTGGAGGCTCAAACAGAGTGCTTTTTCAATGTTCTTCGTGGATTCGGGATTGGGAAGCATAGAGGCACACTTTTTTAGGGTCCAATCTTCTAGGGCATCACATTTCAAAAATAGGTGGTCAGCTTTTTCAATTTTCATCGATTTGGGTCCATCTACTTTTTGCTCTTCTTGAAGGTTGGAAAATTTTATTTTTCCAAAAATCTTTATTTTTTTTGGCGTTTTTTTGGGAAGCCCTTAGCTCTTTCAAAATCTGATGAATTGGGTCTCTTCAGAACACGATTGTCTACAAAACCCAAACCACTGTTTTTTTTCCGGGAATCTGCTTTTTGGAGAAAAATCAGCAACTTATTTTTAGCAGTTTGCACAAAACTTTTCCGAACATAGGCGTGTTCACAGTCAAAATTCAAGTTGTTAAACTTGCAGTATTCTCCAATAGAAATGAACTTTTTGGCGGATATAGTTTCCCAAATTATCAATGAGTGAGTCATCTTTTTGGGGCAGCGAAGATTTCCAATAATAGAACTAAAAGCAGCAGTTAACTTGATGCCTTTTCTGAGTTTAACTTGCTATTCTTGTTTCATGCTTATCTATTCTTTGTGAAATAGAAAAATCAAATGTATAGTTGGAACTTTCCTTGCTTTTAAATCAGTTAATTGATTTTAGTAGGTGGTTAGTTAATTGTCTTGTGTTAGTTTTAGAAATAAATCTTGCATGTTGGCAAGTCTAGTGAGCTTAAAGCAAGGAGATTTTAGGGTTACCTACTCCTTGTTTGTGTATAAATAAGGGCAGCTTTGCCCATTATTTCCTAAATGTTATTGTGATAACAAATTGTTGAGCTTATTTTTGTCGCAACTTTGTTATTCAGTGTCTGTTCACTTTGTGTAAGAGCAAGTTTGCAAGCCTACCTTTGCTGCAAATTATTGTTTAGTTAATGTTCAATCCGTGTCAAATGTAATCTGGTGTTTGATCGTTAATTTGTAAGCCTATCTTTGCTACAAATTTGCTGTTCCAGAAGTGTAATTGCTGTTGGAAATTTGAGGAAGGAAATCTCATGCTTACTTTGCGCTGATCTACTATCTCAATCTCTTTTAGTACTTTGTCTTATATGTTTTTGCTTGCATAATCTTTATTTCAGCTTATGTCTTATAAGTACAAGGAGTCTTTAGGTGTGATCTGGAAGTAAGTTTATTTAAGCTTCTGTGTTAATCAAATCATTCCTCGTTTACTTCTAACTTTCAAGCTTTGAGTTTATTTGAGTTGTTAGAAGTGTCTTTAGAGTAGGCCAGTGTTGCAGTTAGAGTTAAGTAAGCAAAAAATCTCAGCTGTGATGCGAGGAGTTTTATAATCTTGTGCTCTTAGTTGAGAACAAAAAGATTGGCAATAGTTTAGCATTCTTTTTAAGCATCATCAGCGAATAGGGAGCTTCCCCTCCTAATTTGAAGAGTAGTTTAACTGTGCATAGCTGTTTGTTTCCAATCCGCATTCTAGAGGTGCGAATTGAAATGCCAACACCTCCCAAAAAACATTGCGTTTCCAAGACGGCCTCGTCTCAAAGACTTGGGGACTTTGGGGAGACTTCCCCCCACCAGCCCGCCACTAGCGCCACCATCCCACCACTAGCATCGCCGTCTCCAAGACGGAGCTAAGACTTCGAGGATGTCGGAGTGTCCTCAAGACGTTTAGGGGACTCCTAGTTGTCTCCAAGATGTATAATTCTTATACATCTTTTTATAGCTATTTTTTCAAGTACTATATGTATTTCAATGCCTAACCACCGTCTCGCCATCGTCTCCTTGTCGTCCCCCCGCTGTCTCCTCACCATCCCCAAACTTAGGCCATTGGTTCCCCCCCTTCCTTGAAATTCGTCCTCATGTCCCCGAAACTTGTCTCCACGTCCCCGCGTCCCCCCATCAGGAAACTCTGTGGAACTATGAAATCAAGCCATACAACTAGCTGTCATTTGCAAAGACTGCTGCAAGCATTGAGATTGTTGGAGTAGTGATTAAATGGTATTTTATATTGAATGTGTAAGAGACCAGGTGTCTCTCAACCCAAATTCTCAACTGTAAATGCGTTTTTTTGTTGTTTTGTAATTTTTTTATTTTTTTGAGGGTTTTAAATAAATGAAAGAAAGTGCGATTTTGGAATAAATACAAATAAATTTGCAGGAAACTAGAATCAATGATAACTCTTTGATTTCATAAAGAGAAATCCCTCTTCAATATAATCGAACTATTACAATATGAAAGCCAGTACATGCAATGTAAAAAGCAGCTGCAAACTTAATTAAAAACTTGGTTATCAATTGCAGCAAGGTGCACCTCTGCAAGTCATCTGGATAGCAAGATTACTCCAGTCTCCCAGTCAAAGAACACGCCAAAAACCTTAGAGAAGCAAGGCGACCAAGCTAGAAGGAGAAGGATCCCAAAAACAAAGGCGTTTTTCCTACTCACTTCACATGCCTCTCAGCAAGGACAGTACGATCTGACAACATCATTGATGAAAGTACGGCCCCTTGAAGAATGTGCCTGATCACTGAAATAAGAATGGACAAGTCGCCTTATTGCTCAGATGAATGATCTCTGTTAAACCCTTTCGAAAACTACCTCAGTAAGCACAAATGCAACCTCTGAATGAAGTTACCCTGCTGACAATCTTCAACTGGTATTGCACAGTCTCAGTATGCCTGATTGTGAGGAGGGAACGTTCTTCAAAACCTGATGATCTGCAGAAACCCTTGTTTCTCAAACCCCGATGCTCTCAGAGAGAAATAATAACAAATTCGAATAATCAACATAATTAGTTCGATTTGCCTTGAGGAAATAAATACCTTCTCTCAAAAGGTCGACCCTTCTCAAAAATGAGCTCAATTACATTTAATAATGTTACCCCTTTGGGTAAACACTTAGGCCAATATTTCAATAAATGGCGCCCTTATTTAATGAATATTAAACTCACCAAATATTAAATTTTTCCTTCATTATATATTAAAATACTTATATCTACATTTTAATAATAACTTTAATATTTCATTAAAATGACTTTATATTATAAAGTCAAATTAATAATCTCTTTAATTATTATTAAATGCTCTAATAATCCCTGTTTGTTCAACAAATTATCAAACCGGGTCGAAATTGAGCTGACCAACTGAATCAGGTGCCCTGCCAAAAATAACAACTCCTGCCTTCCTAACTTACTATAAATAGTAAGTACCTCTAAATCACTCTGTAAGCGTCCACAGAGGCCCCAAACTTGAATCAATTGCTGGAGTGATGTTCCCAACGCTGAATCACTGCCTCAAGTGATCCTCTAAACACTTCTGCTAGCCTACGAGGATCTGAATGATAGGCTAATCTCAGACATAACTGTACTGCCTAGGAAGGGGACATTACAGTCCGCACTCCCTGAAATTGCTTGTCCTCAAGCAATCTCAGCTCTGGATGTTGTAAAATCTCCTCTAACTCCCAAGTAGCATCCTCAACCGGCAAGTCTCTCCATTTGATCAAATATTCTCTGATAACCTGCCTCCGAAGATGTCTCTCTCTAACATCGAGGATGGCCTCAGGCACTAATATCAACTTCCCCTCATCATCAAAGGGTGGCAGCACTGGAGAGGGAATCACATGCTGACCCAATGCCTTCTTCAGGCGTGAAACGTGAAACACGTTGTGAACCCTGCTATCCGCTGGTAAGTCCAACTCATAAGCAACCTCGCCCACCTGTCTAATAACTCTGAATGGACCATAGTAACAAGGTTTCAACTTCTCTGCACCACTCTTCTGCAGAGTGGATTGACGATATGGCTGTAACATGAGATACACCATGTCACCCACTGCAAAAGAATGCTCAACCCTTTTCTGATCAGCATACTGCTTCTGTTGATTATGAGCCCGTTGGATATTGTCTCTGAGAGACCTCAAAATGTCCTGCTGATCCTGCATCATATCACCTGCGCTAGGCACTCTGCTATCACTCAATACCAAATCCAAAAGGTTGGGCGCCTCATACCCGTACAATGCCATGAAGGGCATCATCTGTATAGTCATGTGGTGAGTAGAGTTATAACAATACTCATAGAGGTATATCCACCTCACCCAAGCTCTCTGCTGTCCAGCTATGTAATTGCGTAGATATCCTTCCACCCACTTATTGACAATTTCCGTCTGTCCATCTGTCTGGGGATGGTAGCTGGTACTAGGTGTGAGTTCGGTCCCACAAAGTTTGAAAAACTCCTGCCAAAAGTTGCTCATGAACCGACTGTCTCTATCACTGACTATAGTTCGAGGCAAACCATGTAACCTGAATACCTCTCTGAAGAAAAGCTCTACAGTCTGCGATGTTGTGAATGTAGTGGTGATCGGGAAAAAGTGTGCATATTTTGTCAGCCGATCGACAACTACGTAAATACAATCTTTACCTTGGGCTTTCGGCAAACCCGTGATAAAGTCCATTGATAAGCATTCCCACTTCCTGTCAGGTATCGGAAGTGGCTGAAGCAATCCAACAGGATATGTGTTCCTGCTTGTTCTGCTGTCAAACAAAACACTCTCGTACATACTGAAGAACATCAGTCTTTAGCCCTTTCCAAGTAAACCGTTCCCGTACCAACTTATATGTTTTGAAATAACCGGGATGGTCCGCCATAGGAAGATCATGAAAGGCTCTCAGAACTGTATCCCTCAACTCTGAATTAGGAACTAGAAAAATCCGCCCCTTGTAAATGATCATGTCATTCACAACGGTATACCTACTATCCTGCTCTGTCCCATCAACAATGCTAGAGGCCCATGGGTTCTTGGCATACTCTGTAATGATCCGATGCCTCCAATCCTCATAAATCTGTGCCATAGCATTCAACTGAGGTCTGCGAGACAAGGCGTTAGCTACAACATTCTGCTTCACCTTAATAAAGGTGATGTCAAAATCATATGACTGCAGTTTGCTGACCCATTTCTGCTGTCTCTCATTTAGGTCTCGCTGTCCAAGGAAGTGTTTCAGGCTGTTGTGGTCTGTACGCACACTGAACTTGCTGCCCACCAAATATTGCCTGAATTTAGCCAAAGCATGCATAATGGCTAACATCTCCTTGTCATAGATGATATAGAATCTCTCAGGACCCCTAAGCTTCCTACTCTCAAAAGCAATAGGGTGTCTCTCCTGCATCAAAACGGCACCAATGCCCTCTCCTGAAGCATCACAGTACAAATCAAATGACTTCGTAAAGTTTGGTAATGCTAGTACTGGACATGAAGTCATAATCACCTTAAACCTCTCAAAGCACTCCTGAGCCTGTGGTGACCGAGCAAAAGCCCCTTTCTTTGTCAAATCAGTAAGGGGTGCGGTGTGACGTGAGAACCCGCTAACAAATCTCCTATAGAAGGCACACAACCCAATGAATCCTTTGAGCTGCGTAAGGTTCTCTGGTACTGGCCACTCAACTATAGCTCGGACCTTCTCAGGGTCCATACTGACTCCCTGGGCACTAATGATGTGCCCCAGATACAACAACTCAGCCATGCCTAGCTCACACTTGGACTCCTTGACATACAAGGACTCCTCAGCCAAAATACCCAAAACTGTATCCAAGTGAGGTAAATGCTCTTCCCATGACCTATTGTACACCAGGATGTCATCGAAGAAGACTAATACAAATCTCCGCAGCTGTGAACTGAAGACCCTGTTCATAGTAGCCTGAAAGGTGGCAGGTGCATTGGTTAGACGGAAAGGCATAACCAAGAACTCGAAGTGACCGCAATGGCACGTGAAAGTAGTTTTCTCTATGTCCTGCTCCCTCATCCGAATCTGATGGTACCTGGATCTCAAGTCAATCTTCGTGAAGAAGATAGCGCCATGCAACTCATCAATCAACTCATCAATGCGGGGTATCGGGTACTTGTTCTTAATTGTTTTCTTATTGAGATGGCAGTAATCGATACACATCCGAAGTGATTCCATCCTTTTTCTTCACCAATACAACCGATGAAGCAAAAGGTGACTTGCTAGGTCTGATATGCCCCATAGCCAACAACTCACTGATTGTTTTCTCGATCTCATCCTTGAGGCATTTCGGATGTCTGTAGGGTGTAATCATAATGGACTTTGCGCCCTCCTCCAACTCGATAATATGCTCGGTGCCTCTGTCTGGAGGTCTGCCAGGTGGAATGTCACTAAACACTTTAGAGTGTTTAGTCCTCAGTATCTGAATGTCTGGATGGTACTCAACCTTCTGCTGCTCCTGCTGTGCTGGTAATAACATACACTCTGCAGCCCAATCAACCATATCATGACGAGTCTCTCCATCCGTCTGAAAGATACCATCCTCAGATTACTCTCTTTGATGGCTTTAATGACATGTGGTTTTCCATTTACCTTGAACTTCATCTCCATGTCTTGAAGATTGAGTGTGAACTCACCCAAATCGTGGAGCCATGCCATCCCAAGTACTACATCAATATCTCCCATATTAACAACGTAGAATTCAGCCTTGAACTCATAGTTGTTCAGCCGCATTGGAAGATCTGTTATCTTTCTATCACATTTGAGGGTGTACCCATCAGCCACCTTGACCCGAATACCCTCAAACTCCTCTGTCTGTATACCTCGTCTCTCTACCAACCGTGCATCTATAAAATTATGAGTAGCACCAGTGTCAAGTAGAGTGATCACTTTCTGACCTGCTAGGAGCCCACGTAGTCTAAAAGACCCATCTCTCTGAAGACCGGTCATGTGTGCCTCCTGTAACCTTCTTCCTTCTTCATTTTCACCATCATTTTCAGACTTCTCATCATCTGAAGGCTCCGAATCAGCTTGCTGGTCTGACAGATCAGATTGCTCTTCTCCCTCATAAAACCATTCCATCTGGTTATTTTTCACTTTGGGACGAAGAGGGCATACATGCTTCTCATCATAAGGTGCCTTGCACCAAAAACACAACTTCTTGCGTAATTCATTTAACGTTTCCCTGTCAAATGGTGGTGCATTTTGTTTCTTAGGATCAGGTGGATCCCTCTTCCTGTCAAATGATCTATTAGGCCTCGTATACGGTGTTGAGCCTGAAGAGAACTTGTTGCGAGGTGCTGCAAGCGCCATACTGAGAGCCTTCCTCATGGCCTCCTAAAGAGTAGGAGGATCAAATGCCTTGACCCAACCTCTCATCAGCTCCAACAATCCCTTGACGAAGAAAATAATAAGTCTCCTCTTTGAAATGCCTGTAACCATGACTGCAACCCTTTGAAATTCACCGATGTAGGAATCCAAACTACCTGTCTGTCTAAGCTGAGCTAGCTCTCTGAAATAAAGTTCTGGATCCTTTTTGTCAAAATGCTCAATGAGCCTGCTGGTGAACTCCTGGTAAGTAGTAACTGCGTGATGACCAAGGGTGTACATGCCGTGATGCCACCAATCATGCGCTAACCCATCAAGATGCAGTGTAGCAAACTTAATGGCCTCGTCCTCCTGCATAGGTCTCAATGATAGGTAATTGTCTAGCTTATGTACCCAAGACCTCGCTGAACTCTTATCAGAACCATCAAAGTAATGCAAGGTAATCTTGCTGACTACATACTGTAAATCCCTGTTCATATGTGGCTATGGCTGCTGGTGCTGAGGAGCTCTGCGGTCAAATCTACCTCCCCCTCTAGGTTTATGCACATCCATAAACTCATGAAAAGTCAAAGACTGCCTGATCTCAGGTGCCAATGTCGAATACTCTCCATAAAACCTAGTCACATCTGCCACTGACATGCCATTGTGTGGCTGAAACTCATGATGATGACCCTGCTGCTCTGCCTCTGGAGTCAAAGGTGCCTCTCTGGATAGGAATGTGGGTTGTCCAGGCCTACGCTCATGATAGATAGGTGACGACTGCCGCTGTGCTGATACCAATGGCTGGTCTATGCTTGCAGTCCCGCTCCTCTGTCCTATCTGGATATAGTGTGGCTGAGACGGAGTATACTACCTCATCGTGCCCATCAACTGAGACATCATGGCCATCATATTATCATGCTTGTGTCTGAACTCCTCATCAGTAATATCTCCTTCGGCATGCTCTTTCCCTGGATCCCTATGTGACTCTGCAGGAATCTCACGATCTGCCATCAGTGTAGTGACACTATTCTCACTGCTATTGGAACTGGATCTGTGAATACCCAGAACCCCTGATACTGTCTCACCTTCAGGAATAGGTGGACTTGTCCAATCCTCGACTCTGCCTGTTCCTTTACCCTTACTGTAGAAAATAATATCCCTACTCATGAAAAGCATCGAAAAAGCACACATCTGACTGAAAAAGCACAGGATGGCAGGAAAACTGTGCTCTGATACCACTGTAAGAGACCAGGTGTCGCTCAACCCAAATTCTCATCTGTAAATGTGTTTTTTTGTTGTTTTGTAATTTTTTGACTTTTTTGAGGGTTTTAAATAAATGAAAGAAAGTGCGATTTTGGAATAAATACAAATAAATTTGCAGGAAACTAGAATCAATGATAACTCTTTGATTTCATAAAGAGAAAGCCCTCTTCAATATAATCGAACTATTACAATATGAAAGCCAGTACATGCAATGTAAAAAGCAGCTGCAAACTTAATTAAAAACCTGGTTATCAATTGCAGCAAGGCGCACCTCTACAAGTCATCTGGATAGCAAGATTACTCCAGTCTCCCATTCAAAGAACACACCAAAAACCTCAGAGAAGCAAGGCGACCAAGCTGGAAGGAGAAGGATCCCAAAAACCAAGGCATTTTTCCTTATTCACTTCACACGCCTCTCAGCAAGGACAGTACGGCCTAACAACAACATTGATGAAAGTACGACCCCTTGAAGAATGTGCCTGATCACTGAAATAAGAATGGACAAGTCGCCTTATTGCTCAGATGAATGATCTCTGTTAAACCCTTTCGAAAACTACCTCAGTAAGCACAAATGCAACCTCTGAATGAAGTTACCCTGCTGACAATCTTCAACTGGTATTGCACAGTCTCAGTATGCCTGATTGTGAGGAGGGAACGTTCTTCAAAACCTGATGATCTGCAGAAACCCTTGTTTCTCAAACCCCGATGCTCTCAGAGAGAGATAATAACAAATTCGAATAATCAACATAATTAGTTCGATTTGCCTTGAGGAAATAAATACCTTCTCTCAAAAGGTCGACCCTTCTCAAAAATGAGCTCAATTACATTTAATAATAAATAATTCGCCCTTTTTGCAACACTTAGGCCAATATTTTAATAAATGGCGTCCTTTTATTTAATGAATATTAAACTCATCAAATATTAAATTTTTCCCTTCATTATAAAGTATTAAAAATACTTTATAATTTGCCATTTTAATAATAACTTTAATATTTCATTAAAATGACTTTATATTATAAAGTCAAATTAATAATCTCTTTAATTATTATTAAATGCTCTAATAATCCCTGTTTGTTCAACAAATTATCAAACCGGGTCGAAATTGAGCTGACCAACTGAATCAGGTGCCCTGCCAAAAATAACAACTCCTGCCTTCCTAACTTACTATAAATAGTAAGTACCTCTAAATCACTCTGTAAGCGTCCACAGAGGCCCCAAACTTGAATCAATTGCTGGAGTGATGTTCCCAACGCTGAATCACTGCCTCAAGTGATCCTCTAAACACTTCTGCTAGCCTACGAGGATCTGAATGATAGGCTAATCTCAGACATAACTGTACTGCCTAGGAAGGGGACATTACAGAATGTAAATTTTACTATATTTATTTTTTCAATCAGAATTCTGTGCATATGTAAAAGGCAATTGTCTTTATTTGTTGAATGAAAAATATGGGATTGGCTGTGTCTTTGATAAAGTGTTTGGTATAATGGTTCACCGAAAATTGAAGTCTATAATAGAATTATTCATTTTTCTGAAATCTAAGTATAGCATTGGCACAATAAAATAATATCCGCTGACAACATGCTTGCATTGTCGAGCGAATGAAAATAAATCATAAAAATTCTCCCTACTTAGACTAAGCGTCTTTACATTGAGATAGACTAAAATGGATTGGAGTTCTTCTTGGTCATCACAACTTGAAATATCTACAACAAAAATGGGTAAGAAACTCCAAGCTTATGATTTTGATATAGAATATATGAAGGACAAAAATATGTAGTTGTCGATGCCTTTTCTAGAATGCCCAATCTTTGTTCTATTTCTATTATTTATTGTGATTGGAAGATTTATATCATGGTAGATGTGAGAATACTTTTATTGCTAATATTTTGGATGGGAATGTAAAGGATAACGAATATATGCTAGCAGATAGTCTCATTTTGTATAAGGATATAATCTTTCCAGTGCTTGATTCTAAGATGAAACAAATGATTTTGAAAACTTTGTTGATACATCCATGGTGGGACACTCTATATCTTATAAGATTTGTAGACATATAAGAGATATATTCTCATGGAGGAGCTTTGAGGAGGATGATCTCAAACACATTAGGGAGTACATCACCTACTAGTATAATGAAGTAGAACATGTCTTTCTTGTAAGTTTGTTGCAACCATTGCTTATTCCCCATCAAGATAGGGAAAGTGCGTTCATGGACTTCATCACAATTCTTCCCAAGGTACATGGTAAAGATTGCATATATAACTCCCAAATTAGTTGGCATCTTGGTTACTGACATATTCTATGATAGGGTTATGAGTGATACTATGATAGCTCATAACAGAGGAGTTACGGTTGGCAATTAGTGGGGGTGTTGCAAGGAGCTTATTTTGAGAAAGCATCTTTGAATAAATAAAAAAATAACTTTTTGCATCTTGGAGGAGCATTTCATAATTATTTATAACAAGTGTAAGTGGGTGCAAGAAGAGTATTTTCACTAGCTAAAAATTGTTGAGAATTAAGTGGGGGTTTATAACAACCCCTTTAGTGGGTTTAACTAGAGAGAACAATTACAAATGAATTAATATTGCATTTTTTCATAATTATTGTTGCTTATTGGAATATGGGATGTTGGGATTTGTACCCCAACTTCTATATAAGCTAGGCAACTTCTTTATTTGATATCTTTTGCTAATTTATCAATTTTCTTCATAGTTTAAGCACTTGCGTTCAACTACGAGATTTGAGGATGAAACCCCTTGGATTCTTGGAGATCAAAGGATGAAAATCCTTTGGTTTCTTTAGGTCAATCTCATTTAGAGGTTGTATTTGTACTTTAAAGCTTTGTTTGGATTTTCAATGTATATTTCACTTTTTTGTAATTGGAGGATTGTGTAGAAGGGAGCTCGAACATATAAAAGATTATTTAAGATTTATCCATCATTTTTATTGTTGTGATATTTGCTATATATCATTACTTTGCTGCACTTTTGATTAATAAGATCAACTCCAGTATATTGTGGAGTTTCTATTTATGTGTGCAAAGATTGTCTATCTTTTTAGCATAGTTTTTGGTAGCAAATCTATATAGTCTATTCAATTTTTTTCAGCATATGCTTTCACTTCATCTTCATGGGATATTGGTGATTATAAAGTGATTAAAATCTACTGTAGATGGTTTGGTGTAGATTTCATATGAGCATTATCGATTTGTTTGGGTTATGATAGTGCATGTCTAGTTTCAAGTGGATTTGAGTGCAAATGTCTTTTTAATTGTTGTGGGAACTTTAGATTTCAAAACATTTTATATTTGTAAATTAAAAATCATTTAAGTATTTTAGATTTGAGCACATTTACATAAAATTTATATTTGGAACACTACATTTACTTGCAAGGCAATTCAATAAAAAACATGGATATGGTTAGGACATATCTCTGCTTGATTGACTCATGAGAAATATCATGCATATGACACAAATTGATTTTTAGGGAAAACACAATTTTACAAAATGGGGAGAAAACTTAGAGTCTTGCCACAATGGATTGGGCTCTTGTGAATTCGTCCTTGCAAAAACACCTTGTCTCCCACAAAGAAGTGCCAATTCACTCTCTTGATATCTCTCATAATAAAAAAACTTGGACTCAAGAAAAGCTCAACAAACCTAAGTTTTTCAAAAGCTTGGACTTGATAAAAACTTGGCAAAATTTTTGAACATTAAAAAACACAAAATTGGAAAATAATCTTTGAAACATACATAAAATTGAATTTAGAATGTTCATAAGTAGTTTTTTCTTCATTATAAATTACATATATGTATCAATAATTTATAAACTTCATTTGTGGAAAATATTGCCCCAATATAATTTTTTATTTTTGTCCTTTTGAAATTATAGTGTTGGGGGTGGGGTGTTGCGCTAGTGTTGGAAGACCCTAGTGGGATCAAGGGTAGTCTTCCCAATGGGGTTGAGGGGTGTAATGTCCCCTTTTGGGTATACTTAGATTTTTGCCCTAAAATCACAATTTCAAAGTAAGAGATGCATTTTATTAAATTACAACTTCCAACAAACTCTAATTTTAACCCTGCAATAATGTTAGTCAATAATTCATAAAATAATTAATTGATTGTTTGCAACATCCATTACATTATTTGACATATATAAGGTTCATAAGTAGGAGGTATTTTCCACAGCGTGTCAAATTATAATATTGCTATTAGGATTCAACTGTGTAGTTTCGAGTCAAACTCATTGACCCATGTTTCATGAGTAGTGGTTCACAAGAACCCATCTCTCATGATAATGAATGGTCCACTTAGCACTCATTGCATATAGGTGATGCTCACAGAGATGAAGCACTGGGCCTTCCCGGGAGCTCAAGCGCGCTTAACCATAGAGTTTTCTCCAAGGTTAAGCCCGCTTAACTTGCAACCCCATTTGCAAGCTAGATGCAAATGGGTGACCTCTCGGGAAGGCCCAGTGCTTCACCTCTATGAGCATCACTTAGATGCAATGAGTGCTAAGTGGACCATTCATTATCATGAGAGATGGGTTCTTGTGAAACACTACTCATGAAACATGGGTCAATGAGTTTGACTCGAAACTACACAGTTGAATCCTGATAGCAATATCATAATATATAAGGTTCATTAATCTTTGAAATAGGTAAGTAACTATCAATACGGATTCAAAGTTATTATCCACTCTATTAATCAACCATTGGGAAGATTAGAGAGGAAGCTGCAATAGGATGCGTGATGCATTTCTTTCTAAGCTCAAGGGTGGATAGGCAACCCCCTTGGCCCACTAATGGAAAACACTTTAGTCGTCCATTATGGGTGGTCTACTTAGCATGAAATCTCATAACTGCTATCCCCCTTGTACTTTTGTCTCTTCTTCCCATGATCATTTATAGAGGCATAAATAACTTATGGTTAGACTAATAACTTAATTTGTATTGCAGTTCTTATTAGGCTCTATATGAAATGCATAGAATTAATGTAGTTAAACATAAACATCAAATTGCATACCAAAATATATATGACTTATATTACTATTGTAACCTTAGTAGGCAGATATATTAATTATTGTTGCAAATTTCTTATTAAGATTGATCTCCTATAGTTTGCAGATATTATTTGAAAATAAAATAAATTCCAAGATGTTTTTATGATGCTAATGTGTGGAATCACGCCTCTTTTTGTATCCTCTTGATGGAATAGACACAACTATTCATGATGCGCTCCCTTTGCTAAAGGATATGTCCTTTTTCTAATTGCTGCCCTTCCACTCGGGTCACTACTTTCCTTTGCATTGTTTCATATGGATGAGGTGCTTTCTTTGAGGGGAGTCGGTTTCTTGTTAATCATTCCTTAATCTTCATTCCATGAATTTGACCGCTGCCTTTTGAGTTTACAACATAATCACTATTATTAGTAAATAATGTTGTTTGTTAGCCCAATGGGATGATTCTTAAGAAGCATCGCTTATGTAACAATAGTTGGGTTGATATCCATTTGGTGCGATGAGGAAAAGGTAGGGGCATGATAGTCCTCCCTTCTCGAGATTGCTTGTCCTCAAGCAATTTCAAGTTTGGATGATCAAAAATCTCGGCGCCTTCCCAAATTGTGTCTTCCGTAGGAAGTCCTTTCCACTTAACTCGATATTTCAGAATAGTTTTGTTCCTTAATTTCTTCTCCCTCATATTGAGAATGATCTCGGGTTCTAGAATCAATTTACTTTCATCGTCCAATGGGGGCAATTCTAAACATGGAGTGACATGTTGTCCTAGCACTTTTTTGAGATGAGAGACATGAAAGACATTATGAATCCTACTATTAGCCGGTAGCTCCAATTCATATGCAACCTCTCCTATTCTTCTCAAGATTTTATAAGGTCCATAGAATTTGGGTTTAAGTTTCTTGGCTCCACTTTCCTTGATCGATGTCTGTTTATAGGGTTGTAGCCTTACGAAAATCAAATCCCGAACTTCAAATGTTCTTTCGTTCCTATACCGGTCAGCACATATCTTTTGTTGATTCTGAGCTTGATGTAGGTTATCTTTGAGTGTCTTCATGATATCCATATTTTGTTGCATAAAGTCCTTTGCTCTTGGTACATGGCTTTCTTGGATGATCAAATTTCCAAATGAGGTGGTGTCGTAACCATACAAGGCCTTGAAGGGACTCATCCCTATCGACATGTGATGTGTGGTGTTGTAACAATATTCTCCAAGGTGCAACCACTTGATCCAAGCATTTTGTTGGCTTGTAACATAATTCCTTAGATATCCTTCTATCCATTTGTTTACAATTTTTGTCTGACCATCAGTTTGAAGGTGGTAGCTTGTGCTGGGTGTGAGTTCTGTCCCTGCTGGTTGGAAGAGTTCTTACCAGAATAGGATAAGGAATCGGTTGTATCTATCATTGATGATATTTCTTGGGAGGCCATGAAATTTGAAGACTTCCTTGAAGAATATATCAGCTACTCGAGGAGCCTGATAATTGAAGGATATTGCCATGAAGTGCACATATTTGGTAAGGAAATCCACCACCACATCTAAACTGAAGAGCACACAAAAAAATATTGAGAGGGGGGGTGAATCAGTATTTTAGAACAAAACTCGAATCAACAATCAAATACTGCAAGAATAAACACTCAACATGAAGGACACCAGAGTTATGTGGAAAACCCTCTCAGGTAAAAAACCATGGCAAAGAAATTGCTTTTATTAACATCAAAAAGAGGGCACCAACTCAGTAGACATCAATCTCCAATTACAACAGTGAACACCGACCCACTGGAAGCACAAACTTCCAAGAAGCACCGTCTTCAAACTGCTGAAGCACCAACTTTAGTTTGAGCACCAACTCATTTAAACTGATATTTTTTTTACATACCTTCTAGCCATCTCATACTTGTTTTTATAATCGCTGCACAAATTTAGAGACAATCTTACATGGTAACAGGCCAACAATAAAACAATCTGTCCCCTATCAGAGTTATTCAAATGAAAATTCAATATCTTCACTTAGTCTACAACAGAATATGACCCCCTGCCTTTTTACTCACAGTCTTCATCAGTTTTTGAATATTATTCCTGTTGGTTCATATAAATCGATAATAATATACTTGAGTTCCAAAAAAAACTATATTCAGCAACACACTAATTCAAGAACAAAAAAAAAATCCCTTTTATCAAATCGGAGGCCTTTAATTTGATAGCCAATTTTGAGACTCCACGAATAGGAATATACTCCCCATCAGTTTTGAAACCGTTAGTGTTTTGAAGCTACCACTGCAAGTCGAATTCATCAGAGGTAAAATTTGATAAAAAGAATCTATTGCCCAAATTAGCGAAACAAATAAAATGGAGCTGCCAAAATCCGTCAGGGATAATTCTGACAGAAAATTACTGCACATAATAATGCGCCTTAAAACAAATTTGAAGCTGTTACACAAATTGCAAGCTCTCATTCTATGTTTAAATATCATTGCATAGTAGACTGAGTCACATCTATTCTTGGCATTTGCTGTGATTCGTTACTGTAGACATTTGTAGCTGAGAGTTAATGTTATGCTCAATATGAAGGACGTGGCAACACTAGATGCCATGAAAGCCTGAGAACTATCACGTAAACACTTTAAAAACACACACACACACACACACACACATATATATATATATAGCCTTTTTCCATTTTTGGCTCCCATTATACGTGTACAAAGAGAATGGATTCATTGCCTTCATCCAATGTGTGAATATCGTTTTTGTATATGTAGACGTCTAACTCAATTGCATGCTTGTCTTGATCCATGGATATGTTTGCAACTTCATTACGTTGATGATTCAACATGCTGCTTGAAGTAGGTAGTATTTCAATAGGGGTTCTTTGATAAGTTTCCCACCTGTATCAATCACTGTAACTTTTGAAGAAGATGACCGAGCCTATGTAGGTGCTATTGGCACATCATCATTACCTACAGGTATATTGTTTGAACATTCGGGTGGCCAAGCGGCAACAAGTACTTTGGAAGCTAAACTAAAATCCCTTCATCTCTTCTATTTCGTCTTCCTCGTGGTGGCTTGTTCACGAGCTGCTTCCAGATGCTTCACAAACCCACCAAGAACATCAACTTCTTTTGGAACAAGCATGAGAAGCCAATGTTGAACGTGCACAAACCGAATAGCAACCTACGAAGTCCAAGAAAAATGAACCTCTCAACCTTATATTGCAACACAACTCAAGGTTCATTGGGTAAAAGAATAATAGACACCTTTAGGAGATGAACTATGTTTTTTTTCGTTCCCAACCCTCCAAAATGTTATATCAACATAGGGGACATGATCAGTCCACCTCTACAAAGCCCTCAATCAAGAAATATGCCAATCCTTTGACATCAATGACAAAATATTCAACAATCTCCCCCTTTGTCATTGATGGCAACACCTTCTGAAACTTGTACAGCCCCCCCTAACTCACTACTCCCACTTTGACATCAATGGAAAAACTGAATTGAAGCTATTTGATATGACAATGGTAAGCTTCTTGTGAGTTTGAACTTCTTAAAAGTGAGAGGATGAGATCACCCCCAACTTCTTTCTTAGATACTCAAAAGTGTCTTCTGGAAGAGGTTTAGTGAAGATATCTGCAATCTGCTCTTTGGTAGCTATATACTCCAGCTTTACTTGTTGATCAACAACTTGCTCCCTTAAAAAATGTTATTTAATTGGGATGTGTTGGAGTGCATGACTGGATTTTTGGAGATATTAATAGCACTGGTATTATCATAGAAAATAGAAATTGGATGATCAAATTCTACCTCAATATCCCGCAATGTTTGCTTCATCCACAAAACTTGTGTGCAGCAAGAAACAACTGCAATGTATTCAGCTTCAGGTGTAGATAATGAAATCAAAGCTTGTTTTTTACTCAACCATGAAACAAAGTGGTCTCCTGGAAAGAATGCACCTCCACTCGTGCTCTTCCTATCATCCATGCTGCCTGCCCAATCTGCATCTCTGTATGCTGAGAGAGTAAAATCCTCACTTTTTGGGTACCATAACCCAAAATCTGTAGTGCCTTGAGATATTTGTATATTCTCTTGAGTGCACTTATATGGGTCTCTTTTGGGGAAGCTTGAAAATGAGCTACATAACTTACAGCTTGCATAATATTAGGATGTGTTGTTGTTATATACAATAAGCTTCCAATCATAGACTTATAGAAGGTTTGATTTACATCTGAAGATTCGTCATCCTTGCTCAATTTGCAACTTGTAACCATGGGAGTACTTATAGGATTGCAATATTCCATTCTAAACTTTTTCAACATCTCCTTTAAATACTTGTCTTGAACAATGAATATGCTTTTTTCAGTCTGAGTAACTTGCAGCCCAAGAAAGAAAGATAATTTGCCTAACATTGACATTTCAAACTCATTTTGCATGTCTATTGCAAAATCTTGACACATCTTCTCATTGTGACTTCCAAAAATAATGTCATCAACGTAAACAAGTACAATCAACATGTAATACCTTCATTCTTGACATAAAGGTTGCTGTCCCCTATACCTCTTTTGAAACCTTGCTGCTGCAAATGCTTGTCTAATCTTGCATACCAAGCTCTGGGAGCTTGTTTCAGCCCATATAGCGCCTTCTTTAGCTTGCATACATAATCCTGATTTTTTGAAATGATAAAACCATTTGGTTGTTCTATGTAAACTTCTTCTTTGATGTTTCCATCTAGAAATGCTGATTTTACGTCCATTTGGTAAACTTTGAAATTCTTGAAGGCAGCAAATGCTAAGAACATTCTAATTGCTTCTAATCTATCAACAAGAGCAAATGTTTCTTCAAAGTCAACACCTTCAACTTGAGCATAGCCTTTGCAAACAAGTCTAGCTTTATTCCTTACCACTTGCCCATCTTCATTTAACTTGTTCCTGAAAACCCACTTGGTTCCAATAACATTCTTGTCCTTAGGTCTTGGGACAAGTTGCCAAGTATTATTCCTTTCAATTTGATCAAGCTCCTCTTCCATGGCTTTTACCCAACATTTATCTTCAGCTGCTTCTTGAAAACTTTTGGGGTCAATCTTGGACAACAAAGAGACATCTTTATCTTCAGAATAATTAACAATTTGTCTTGTTGTCCTTGGTCTTCCTTCACATATAATTTGGTCTTTGGATGATTTCTTTGAACAAACTTTGATGAAGTCTTTAATGGAGCCTTTGATGGAGTTTCAATTTGATTTTTTAAAGGTGTCTTTGTTGGAGTTGTTGCTGATGTCTCATTTTGATCTTTTGATAGTGTCTTTTGTTCAATACTTTCCTCTTCATCTTCTTTGCAACTTTCTTCATCACTTTGCATCTTGTTTTGAAAGTTTGTTTCTTCATGAACCTTCAAATTTGCACTTTCAATAACCTTGTGTAATCTTTTATTGTAGCACGTATAAGCCTTACTCCTTGAAGAGTATCCTAGGAAGATCCCTTCATCTGCTCTAGGATCAAACTTTTCTTGATTGTCTTCATCTCTTCTAATGTAACATAGACTTCCAAATAGGATCAAACTTTTCTTGATTGTCTTCATCTCTTTTAATGTAGCGTAGACTTCCAAATATTCTGAAATATTTAACTGAAGCAAGTTTACCTTTCCACAACTCATATGGAGTTTTGTTTTCTTTTGCTCTAATTTGTCCACAATTTTGAATGTAAACAGCAGTATGGATTGCTTCTTTCGAGAAAGAATTAGGTACCTTGGACTCATTAAGCATGCTACGAGCCCTCTCTTGAACTGTTACTATTTTTCCTTTCAACCACACCATTTTGTTGTGGTGTTCTTGCTGCTGAAAATTGCCTATTTATGCCATGTTTTTTGTAGAAATCCTCAAATTTGCTTGAGGTGAACTCTCCTCCTTTGTCTGAACAAAGACATTTGATTCAACCTGGTCTCATTCTCCACCAAAGCTTTGAATGCCTTAAATTTTTCAAGAGCTTCTGATTTTTCCTTTAGAAAAGCTATCCAAGTCATTCTTGAAAAATCATCAATTAATAACATAAAATATTTTTCACCTTGCATGCTCCTTGTTCCCACACAAATCAGTATGAATCAGCTCAAGAGACTTCGAAGTAGAGTGTTCTTTGGACTTGAAACTCCCTCTGGTTGCTTCGCCAACTGAAATTCCCTGCAAGTGATATTCGGAGGTTTTGCGAGTTTTGGCATATCTCTTACTGCTTCCTTTCTACTGATCTAAACAAGATTATCAAAACTTATGTGCCCCATTTTTCTGTGCCATAACCATCCTTCATCTTCCTGAATTATGCAACACTTTTCATTTTTGATGTCATCAAGAATATAAAGATTGTTACTAGCTCTACTAGCTTCTGCAATATGTTTTCCATCCTTACTTATTTCACAACTATCAGAATTAAAAACAAGAGTGTGCCCTTGATCACACATCTAGCTCACACTAAGTAAATTATGTTTCAATCCTTCAACATACAAAACATTTTCTACTTTTTTTCTGCCGTCATCCAACATAAGAGTGCCTTTACTTGATATCTTTGCTGAAACATTGTCACCAAATCTTACTGTTCCACGATTTGTTCTTTTAAGAGTGAGAAATTTGCTTTTGTCACCGGTCATATATCTAGAACAGCCACTGTCAATGTACCATTTGTCTCTCTCATTTTGTGCATGTAAGGCTGTTTGCACAATCATAGATTTAACTGTTTCTTCTTTCACCTTCTTCTTCCAGACCTTTGTAATTCTTTAGTTTTAACCGGCTGCTCTTCCTACTTGCTTTGCTTAAGAAGGTCTGCAAAATTACTTATACAAGATTTTGCGGTATGACCAAAATTATTGCATTTGTAGCATATAATTATTAATTTTAAAATTCATCAGAGGAGCAAAAGAGTTCTTATTCAAGAAACCTTGACTTCTATTCATATTCCATGCAAGATTGTTTCTAGAAAGTTCTGCATACCTGAAATCATTTCTAGCATATGTTCTGCAAACTGTTGCCTTATGACCAAAACGGTTGCATGTGAAACAATACCCATAAAAGAAAGAATTGTTAAACCTGGTCATGTGAGCTTGCCTAGAAAGAGGAGGTTTTTTGAAAGTGTTATTTTTGACTTTGGATTGTGAACTTGTTGTGCTATTTTCTTTCAACTTGCTGTTTACCTTTATGAGAGTATCAAAGTTGCTCTTTTGCTTTTCTTCTTTTGCTGGCTTGGAAGTTTCAAAAGCTTTAGAACTTTGACCTTCTTCATATCCAAGCCCACTTTTATCAATAGTAGATTTCTGTGAGCTGATGATCTTGTCCAACAATACTGAACTTTTCTCATTTTTCAATTCTTTGTTCAGCTGTATCATTGATTTGTCTAATTGTTTCCTTAGAGAAACAATTTCAGATTCGAGCTTCTCACAGTTTTCTTCTTTTAGCTCAAGCTGATTTCTAATTTCTTCGATTTTTTTGCCCTCTTCGATCTAAATTTTTGGATCAACAATCTTCTTTTCAGCTTCTTCAAGAGCTTGAGATGCCTTGGCCTTAGATTCATTGTCTTGTTGTTGTTGTAATCTTAGCTTCTGATTCCTTTTTTTGAGTTTCTTGATTTTACTCAGTGCACTTACAAGTTCTGCCTCAAGGTCTACTTCTCCTTCTTCATTATATTGTTCTCCTCCGTTTTTGTCTACATTTTAAGAAATGTTTTCTTCTTCAGCCATGAATAAAATTTCTTCTACAGAAAACTCTTCATCACTATCTTCTATTGAGCTACTGTGATCTTTGGAGCAGAGACTTTTTGTAGATTTCTAAAACTTCTTCTTCTTCCCTTGATACTTCTTTTTAAAATATTTGGGGTTTTTCTCACTATCACTGTCCTTTGCATAGGGACATTTAAATGCAAAATGTCCCACTTTTCCACAGTTGAAGCAATTGAAAGGTAGTTTTCCTTTGTACTTTACTGATCCCTTCCTTCTTAAATCTTCTCATAAAATGAGCTTCTTTAGTAACTGAATCTTCATTTGAACTGTCATTGGTTGCATGCTCCTTACCCTTTTCTTTTATTGAAACTTTAAAGGCTGCCTCCCTTTTGGATGGTTGATCAGCAATTGTTCTCATCTCATAGGTAGTGAGAATTCCATGTAATTCATCCACTATCAACTTGTCAAGATCCTTCATTTCTTTAGTAGCAGATACCTTTGCATCAAAACGTAAAGGAAGGGATCTTAAGATCTTCTGAACAACTGTGGATTCCTGAATCTTCTCTCCTAGGCCTTTGATCGTGTTAACTATTTCATCTACACACAATAGATATGCAGCAACACTTTCTTCTTCCTGCATCTTAAGACTCTCAAATTGTCTCCTAAGCATCTGAAGCTTTGCCTCCTTGACTTTATCATCTCCTTCATAGGTTTTTTGAAGTTTGTCTCATATTTCCTAAGCTGTATCAGAGTGCATAAATTTTACAAACTTAGATTCTTCCAATCCACACATGATAGCATTCATAGATTTATCATTGTTTTCAAAAGCTTTTTTTTCAGTTGCATCCATTGGAGGAATTGTTTGAATTTTATATCAATCTACCACAGCTCGCCAAATATCAAATCCAAGAGACATTAAATAAGTGTGCATTCGTATACTCCAGAAGGCGTAGTTTGAAACTTTGAACCATCAAATAAAGGAGCTCTGTTTGTAGGAAGATCTTCATTAGTTTCCATGTGTGCTAACAGGATCTACCTTCAAGCGATCAAGATTTCTTCGAAGGAACTTGGCTTTGATACTAATTGAAGCACCGACCCATGAGAAGCACCAACTTCCAAGAAGCCCCAACTTCAAACTGCTAAAGCACGAACTTCAGTTTGAGCACCAACTCATTTAAACTGATTTTTTTTCCATACTTTCTAGGCATCTCATACTTGTTTTTATAATCACTGCACAAATTCAGAGACAATCTTACAAGGTAGCATGCCTAACAACAAAACAGTCTGTCTCCTATCAGAGGTATTCAAATGAAAATTCAATATCTTCACTTAGTCTACAATAGAATATGACTCCCTGCCTTTTTACTCATAGTCTTCATTTTTTGAATATTACTCCTGTTGGTTCATATAGATCAATAATAATATACTCGAGTTCCATAAAAAACTATATTCAGCAACACACTAATTTCAAGAACAAAAAAAAATCCCTTTTATCAAATCGGAGGCCTTTAATTTGATAGCCAATTTTGAGACTCCACAGATTGGAATATGCTCCCCATCAATTTTGAAACCATTAGTGTTTTGAAGCTGCCATTGCAAGCCGAATTCATCAAAGTTAAAATTTGATAAAAAGAATCCATCGCCCAAATTGATGAAATAAATAAAATGGAGCCGCTAGAATCCATTAGGGATAATTTTGACAGAAAATTTTTGCACAAAATAATGCGCCTTAAAACAAATTTGAAGCTGTTACACATATTGCAAGCCGTTTTTCTATGTTTAAATATCATTGCACAACAGACTTAGTCGCTACTATTCTTGGCGTTTCCTGTGAGTTGTTATTGTAGACATTTATAGTTGAGAGTTAATGTTATGGTCAATATGAAAGATGTCGGAACACTAGACGCCATGAAAGCCTGAGAACTGTCATAATGAGGCGTTATGAAACCTCTATCACGTAACACTTTAATATATATATATATATATATATATACAACCTTCTTCCATTGTCTGGCTCCCATTATCTAGTACGTGAGATGCATCTACGTTGATTGCAGACATTATTAGAAGAGTACAAATTTTGATAGGAAATCTCAATGCAAGCACCAGTGCAGAGTGAATGGATCCACCACTTTCATCCAATGTGTCAATCCTGTTTTTTTATATGTAGATGTCTAACTGAATTGCTTGCCTGTCTTGATCCATGTATATGTCTACAACTTCATTACGTTGATGATTCGGCATGCTGCCTAAAGTAGGTAGTATTTCAATAGGGGTTCTTTGATAAGTTTCCCACCTGTATCAATCACTGTAACTTCTGAAGAAGATGACCGAGCCAATGTAGGTGCTACTGGCACAACATCATTACTTATAGGTATATTGTTTGAACATTTGGGTGGCCAAGTAGTAGCAAGTGCTCTAGAAGCTAAACTAAAATCCCTTCATCTCTTCCATTTTGTCTTCCTCATGGTGGCTTGTTCACTTCTTGGACAACCCGTTCACGAGATGCTTCCAAATACTTCAAAAACCCGCCAAGAGCATCAACTTCTTCTAGAACAAGCATGAGAAACTCACGTTGAATGTGCACAAACCAAATAGTAACCTATAAAGTCCTAGAAAAATGAACCTCTCACACTATTTGGGTGGCCAAGCAGTAGCAAGTGCTCTAGAAGCTAAACTAAAATCCCTTCATCTCTTCCATTTTGTCTTCCTTGTGGTGGCTTTGTTCACTTCTTGGACAACCCATTCACGAGATGCTTCCAAATGCTTCAAAAACCTGCCAAGAACATCAACTTCTTTTGGAACAAGCATGAGAAGCCCACGTTGAATGTGAACAAACCAAATAGCAACCTATGAAGTCCTAAAAAAATGAACCTCTCAACCTTATATTGCAACACAACTCAAGGTTCATTGGGTAAAAGAATAATAGACACCTTTAGGAGATGAACTATGTTTTTGTTCCCGACCCTCCAAAATGTTATGATCAACATAGGGGACATGATCAGTCAACCTCTGGAAAGCTTTGAATTAAGAAATATGCCAATCCTTTGATATCAATAGAGATACTATCTCATTTTTGATTGGGGATGGGTAGTGGCTGTAGGAGACCCGTTGGATGGTTTTGTTCTGTTTTGTTCCTTTGACAAGTCATGCATTCTTGGACATGTTTAAGGACATCTTTGTTGAGACCCTTCCAAGAGTATTTTTCCCTTGTTTATAAGTTTTGTAGTACCCTTGGTGGCCTACTAGAGGTTTGTCATGGTGGTCTCTAATAATCTTTCCCTTCAACTTGGAGTTTGGTACAAGGAATACCCTATTTTTGTATAGGATAAGTTCTTCCACCACCTTGTATTCTTCATTTGGTACATTTCCTTCTATGATGTCACTGGCTTGTGGATCTGATGCAGAGCAGGGTGGAAGAACACAAATCAACTCAATCAAACCCTTAACAAAGTCATAACATCTCAAACACAAAGATTTCCTTCACAACTTGACACTATACCTTGTAGCACAACAAATAGGGTATTTTAGACATAACTTTTAGATAAGACTCCAACCCACAACCTAAAACCTGTTTTGGATACCCATTAAGCCCTTTTAAAACATATCTCAAAAGCAATAGGGGTTTCTTTGGAACATAACCCTCAAAAAACTGCTGCTACGCTTCACCAAGGCCTAATTCTTGTTTTGGTAGGTCACTTTGTGATTTTCACAACCCAGACCTCAAACTCTTATGCCACTAACCTAGACATGTCCAATATGGTCTCCACAACCATTTTCCATCACCCAAAACAATTTCTACAAAGCTTTTTCACAAACCCTATCACCTATGCAACCTTTTATGCCCAAAACAAGAGAATTTCCACCTAGGGCATCATCTAATCTTCATCAAACCTCCTCCCCTGCTCTTGCAAACACCATAAACTTAAAATACATCCTATCTAACCCCATTCCATCGATTCTCGAAGGTTTTCATTGGTGGAATGGTGAGTTTCCATTGCTCTCAAAGCACCAAAACCTAGGTTTTCAAAGCGGTTTGGAGTAAAATGCCTCTAAAATGCTCAAAACTGAATGAAATTCGATGAGACCAAGTTTGTTGGAAAGAAGATTCAACTCCACATCACCTCCAATCAATTTGAGACCACTTGTAGGCCGTACAAGGCCGTACAACCTCATGTAGCAGCAAATTACAATGAGAAAATGCAAAAAACAAGTTTTATTGATGATCAACTTTCCAAAAATCACCACTAGAACCTTGGTTCGACCATTACATGATGTATTTATGCTTTTCCAAGCAAAACCAACCAATTAAAACTACCTTTTAACTCCCTAACTATTCAACTTCCTCTAATATGCAAAAAATGCAAAGTTGCATAGCAAGTTTTTGCAACATTTTGCCATATTTACAATATTAACCAAAATTGACTCCCAATGACCCAACTGACATACAATGACCTTAATCATGGTCTTAAAGATTTTATTACACCAAAGAAACACAAAACTAAACAAAAACCAAACATTTGCAACATTTTCATATTAAAAGCTATGGTGCCCTGCACCATACTCCCCGGGCAAAAGGAACTCAAGTCCCCTTGAGGATAGTGCTGCCACATCAGACCCAAGCTTCATTCCATCATTCTCTGATCTCCAAGTGCTTATGCCAGCAGGCAATCCCTTCCAATGAGCCAAAAACTGAAAACAAGCTTCATCCTTTGTCTTGTTGAACTCTTTGGCACCCAAGTTGTGCTTCAACTGCAGAAGTCTGTTTGGTGGATGCTCCCTGACCTGTTCCTTACTTGGAAATGTTGTTAAACTTGCCTCTTTACCTGTTACCATGTAATGTCTCCATTTTGGCCATACACTCTTCTTTTGGATTTAGCCTATTTCTGGAAATCCGTAGGCTAAGCTAAAGTAGAAAACTAGGGTTTCCTCTTTCAAATACTACTCAATTGGCATTCAGAGGATGTTGTGCAGACTTACTATTTATAGCAGTTTGCTATTTTTAGCAAGTCTATCTTTCGGCAGTATCTATGTTGCAGCAATTCAATCCTTTGCAGTTCAGTGTTTAGTTTGGCTTTCTGATGGTTTTGAAGTTAACTTACTATTTTTGGCATTTGCTATTTTTAGTAAGTTCATTTTTGGCAGAAGCATCATCATCAACTTGGTTTTTGGCATTTGTCGGCTATTTTTAGCAATTCATCGGGTTGCAGCTTGGGCATTGTATTTGGTTATCTCCTTGGTGAGTTCGACTTAGTCAATTTTCATGTCTTGAAGTTGTACCCCACTAGGCTTGATGACTTCAAGTTGTTTTAAAGAAGGGGACATAAAGGGGTCAAGTGAGCATTTAATTATTTAATAAATGCTTTATTGTTGCAATATGAAATGGATGCCTAAAGGGGAAGTTGAATGATATTTTATTATTTCAAAAGTAAAAGGCAAAAAGGTGGCGTCCCTTTTGGAAGTTGAAGTGATTCAACTTCTTGGAATTTGAAGAGTTCTTGTTGCTTCATTTGCCAACAAAAGCTTATATATTGCTGCTGTTTGAAGAGCTGATTATCCATGAATTTATGCTAATGTTATGCTGTCGAAATGACAACTTGGTTTTTACTTCGAGGGATGCTTACCTCCTAGTTTCAATCCAATTTCGTGTTTGAAATACAACACCTAGTTGGTTTTCATTGCTGCTTCTCATCCAGACTAGCAGATTGAGCTCAACAGTTGAAGTTTTTAATGATATTTCCAGTTTTGAAGTTGCTGATGCAGTCACAGCTGAAAGTGGTTTTTGCATACAGCTTTTTGTGTGAATTTAATTTGCTTGTGGGTACTTTTCCAATCCATTCCTACACCCAAGGCGACCATCTTTGGAGAGTTTCAGATTTTAATTTTGAGTTGTTGATTTTTACTTGTCAAAATCGCCCCTCATGAAGGCCGTACCATTCTTGCTGCATTGGGATTCGTGTAAGAATTAAATTACGAGTTTTTGTTGCTGTTTCTTCATCTAATGTTGGGCGCCTATCTTCCAGCAGCTCATTGGTTTTCGTTTCACACAAAACGGAGGTATTTTGAGTGAGTTGTGAATATTTCTTTGAATTTCACAGTTGCTGATCAGAATTTCCAGAATTGTTATTTTACATCAGACTTGTTTAAGTTTGAATCTTCAGTCCTTTCTTCATCATTTATTGTTGATGTCTAACATGGAATCATCCAGTATCATGGTACATTGAATCTATTGTAATTTTCATGTAATTTGCAGCTCTTTTTCCATATTGTAAGACTGTAAACAGTAGTACTGTTCCAGTCCTTTATTGCTGCAATTCTTTCTTTAATTTCACATTAGTACCCCTGGATGGTTTACCGCCAGTGTGGATAATTGGATTTGTATTACTCTTGTACCCACTCTCAAGTGGTGAATCCCCACAACTCTGTGGATGCCCGCCGCAGCGGACGAATTGTTTTAATTGTAATCTTTTCCCCCCACTGTTTGGTGGTAGTGTGGAAATGCTCTTCATGGCTGGTTATCCACCTATTCATTTCTAGTTTCAATTCAACACTCCGTCATATGTTAGCACCTCGCCCTCAGTGGGATCTTGAGTGCACATTCTTGACGTTGAGTAGTTTCTTTCAAGTATTTTTCATTTAGCTCCTCCACCATATGACAACACCTATTCCTCATTGGGATTGAGTGTGCATTCTTGGTGTGAGTTCTTTTCAAGTTTGGTTTTCTATTTGGAGCTAACGCTAATCAAGTTGGTTAAGTGCTGGTTATGTTGTGTTACTTCATCGAAAAAATTGGTTAGCATATTTCAGTGGTATCAGAGCCAAGATCTTGCCATCCTGTGAATAAGACAGAGTCAGTTGACAGATGAGTGATAGAGAAATCAGATTCTTCACCTAAGTTCAGTTTAGCTTTCAGAAGTTCTTAAGATGTTGCATTTTCTGAGGTCCAGGAATCGTGAGAAGTCAGATTTGATTGTGGCTTCGGAAGAATGCCAGTTCAAGAGGCAATGTGAACATGAGGCTGCCATACTCCGTAAACAATATCAGAGCATGACAGATGAGTTTAAGAACGATGTTTCATTTGACACGTTTTTGAATTGTGCGGTGATTCATGACCCTAGAAAGTTGGCTATGGTCAACTACATCAAAAAAATGATTAAAGAGGAAGTAGAACTTGCCATGGTTGAAGAATCAAGGAAGGAAGAAGCAAAAGGATCTGTTTGTGGTTTGCAGCCCACAAGTAAGCAAATTGAAGAGAAAAATCAGTCAATTAGTGTTGAAGAAGACACAAGCAAGGTGCACATTTTGGTTCAAAATGAAAGTGGGCTTGATGAAGATACCTTGGCAAATGAGGAGATTAAGTTAGAGTCCCAAAATACATCCCTAGACTTGCATGGGATGGGAAATAATGAAGATTATTATGGTAAGAAGATCATTACAGCAGTCTTGAGTCCTAATAAGGATTCAAGCAATGAAGATCTCGAGACAAATGGCTTCTCAAAAGATGCTGGTGGAACAGTTGTGTGGGATAAGTACGTTGAAGAAGAGCAAGATGAAGCAAATACTAATGGTGTCTTTGAACCAGCTTATGACCATTACGAAAGTGAGGTTGTTGATGGTGATTCCGATGTGTTTTTATCTCCTTTTGTTGAAGATTTAGTGAAGGATAATTCTCTACTTTATGCTGAGCCAATTCCATATGAAGAATTGTTGACAAGTGTCCAAGAAGACTTCTTTGGTATGTATGTGGGCACTAATGATAAAATCAGCAACACATCTACTCAAGATAATTTCATTGAAGAAAAGAATGACAAAATATTCAAAGCAACCAGCTTTGATGATTCTTTAATCCGATATAATGCTAGTGACTTGAGTGGTAGTGGGTTTGATTATCAAACTACATCTGTGGAGAAAGTTATAGATGAAGATTTCAGTTCAAGTGGGTTGAGGAGTGACTCATTCAAAGAGTCAACAGTTCAAGAGGAGCATGATGATCTCTTTCCTATTGATCATTGCAATCAAACCTTTCACATTTGGGATCCGGGCGCGATGTCTCCAAGGTATGATAAAGAACCGGAGTGGGATAAATTCCCCTTTGATCCTGATGAAGTTCAAAAATCAGTTTGCAATGCAAGTAATGAAGTGATCTTTGGAGGAGAAGTTGCAGCAATGGCTAATGAGAATGTGATTTCTTATGTTGAAGAGAATAATGTTTTAAAATCAACAAATGGTTTGGATGCCTTTCAGAATTACGCACAAGAAGAGTATGAGAACTTGAAAGGTCAAGATAGAGGTACTAATTTGTTTGAAGAAGTTGTTGACAGGCCTTCAATTCAGGAGTTATGCAGTGATAAGATTAGAAAGGAGGCTGATTTTGAGAATCAAATCAAAGAAAATAAATCAGAAAAGTTGATGTTTGATGAGCAAAGCTTCTTTGCTGATTATGATCATGGGCCTAAAGAGCTGCAAGTTTTGAAGGATAACTTAATGGTTTCAGAAGAGAAAATTGTTAAAGCATTATCAAGATTTGATAGCACACACAATTTTGTTGAAGAACTCTACTGGAAGTTTCAGTTTGAAGAGAGACAGAATGGAGTTAAAGGAGTCACTCTTTCCAAGTTGCAAACTATCAAAGAAGCATTGGAATCATTAAAGATAGATTATTTGCATTTGCTCTCAGATAGAGATAATGCTATTAAGTTTGCAGAAGAAACCTATGATGCCTACCAAGAGAAGGAGAAAGAGGTTGATTGTCTTTACCTTGATCTTACCTTAGCTCATCACTCTTTTTGCAAAACAGAAAATCAATCATCTATGGCAGCCAAACTTATGGAACAAGAAGCTAATACAAGGCTAATGGAGATCAAGCAAATAGTTGAAGGAATAAATGAATTCCATAATGTTGAAACAATGCAAAATGCCAAAGAGATTCAATATGTTGATAGTGATTGTAAGGTAAATCAAGAGTGTGAACTCTTGAGTTGGGAAGAGAATTTGCCTCAAGAAGGGATAGCTTGCAGCCATGAGCTAGATGTGATGACTGGTAATGTGTGTGATATTCATCACGCTACATTCTATGGATCAGCAACTAATGATGGGCATCTTCAAGTTGAAGAAGATGTGCATGAATTTTATGAAGACACCAACGAAAGGGATGAAGGAAATATTGTTTCTATGATTGTGTACAACAATCCACCATCTTCACATGATTTGTTAAATTATGAGTTGATTGACAATTTCTATGTGGATGGCATTGGTAAGAAGTTTTATGTTTTTGACATGCATAATTTTATAGTCAAGCATAAGATAATGTTGGTGGATCCATTCTATATGTCAAGCAACACTCTCTTGGGATGGATAGTAAATGAGCATTTAATGGTGTTCAAACTTGAACTGGCTGGTTTTCACTCAGCATTAACCAATGGAAGAGTACCACCTATCTTAAAATGGTTGATGAGGTCAGGTCTTGGAGAGATGCATCAAATTGTGGGAGAACTTTCAGACTTGCCCCTTTGGTTTCTAGATTGTGCATTGTTGATGAGGGATTATTCTAAAATGCTGGTCATGAAAGGTTCAATCTTTGCATTGATGGTTGCAGTTGACTACATGGATTTGTGTGCTCGAGACTTTCACTATGGCTCTTGGAGATATGTTGGGAATTCTTCCCAATGTGTTGGAGATTATTTGCAGTTGGGAATTCACGCTTGGAATTCTCAACATGGCTTGATGGAGATTGTTGCAAGTAGAAAAAAGGATATTTGGAGAAATAAGGATTCAATTCTTAGAATCTTTGATGCGGCCCCCATCTTTACCAACCATTTGATGGTTATTTCTGCTCATCAACTGGTGAATTGGAGAGATATTTTGAACAAAGGAAGGTTTAATGTTGAGTTGGAGTTTCTTGAGAGGATGTTTCCAGCCTTGAGCCAGAGCAGTTGTGCTATTATGGACACTGATTTTCAGTGTTACAGCAGTTGTTCAATTCTTTGCACACTGATTTTCCTAAAATCAGACTTTAAGTGGTTCATTTCAGATTTCATGGGCAGCTGGTACACTCATTTTTTCTTTTCACAATCTTTTATCAATGATGATTTTTGGCTTCAAAAGTGGATAATGGTGTTTCGTAGTGATTTAGATCAGTATTGGATGGTGTTCAAGTTATGTTCTAGTGGCTTTCTTTGTACAATCTCTTGCACTAGTGTTTGGGGCAGTGAACCTTTGCTTGATTTGGTTCAACTTTTTGAGACTTTGGGGGAGAGATTGGTGGAAGTTTTCAGAGTTTTTCTTGAATATGTCAGAATTACTCAGAAGAGGCTTTATACATCCTTAAGGAGCTTTGAGGATACAGTTGCTATGACTTTGCAAAGAGCTGTTTTTTCCTTTGCAAACAACTATGATGGAGTCACATTTGCTGTTTGGAGTGATGTTGATGAGAATATTTTTGAGTTGTTTAGATTATTCTTCTTTGCTCTCAGAATGGTGATTGACATTGACATTGCAGATGTTAATTCCTCAAAGTTTATTGAGCATGAGACGCTGCTAGATTTTGATTCAATTACTTCTATGTTGTTCGATTTGAATTTCAAGCATGTTATCACTTTGAGGTTGCAAGGATGGTTAGTGCAGTTTTGGTGCAATGATTTCATTTGTATGATTAGAGTAGAGCAGCATCAGCATGGTGGGGTTTTTCAGAGATGACATGGGACCCCGGGATCCTATATGTTTGGTGGGATCAGTTTGGAGTGTTGTGGCATTGCTTGAGGACAAGCAATTTTTGGAAGGGTGGACTGTAATGTCTCCATTTTGGCCATACACTCTGCTTTTGGATTTAGCCTATTTCTGGAAATCCGTAGGCTAAGCTAAAGTAGAAAACTAGGGTTTCCTCTTTCAGATACTACTCAATTGGCATTGTGGATAATTGGGTTTCTTTAATTTCACATTAGTACCCCTGGATGGTTTACCGCCAGTGTGGATAATTGGATTTGTATTACTCTTGTACCCACTCTCAAGTGGTGAATCCCCACAACTCTGTGAATGCCCGCCGCAGCGGACGAATTGTTTTAATTGTAATCTTTTCCCCCCACTGTTTGGTGGTAGTGTGGAAATGCTCTTCATGGCTGGTTATCCGCCTATTCATTTCTAGTTTCAATTCAACACTCCGTCATATGTTAGCACCTCGGCCTCAGTGGGATCTTGAGTGCACATTCTTGACGTTGAGTAGTTTCTTTCAAGTATTTTTCATTTAGCTCCTCCACCATATGACAACACCTATTCCTCATTGGGATTGAGTGTGCATTCTTGGTGTGAGTTCTTTTCAGGTTTGGTTTTCTATTTGGAGTTAACGCTAATCAAGTTGGTTAAGTGCTGGTTATGTTGTGTTACTTCATCGAAAAAATTGGTTAGCATATTTCATACCAAACCTCTTCCATGCTTGTAATGAACTGCCTTCTTCTTCACTCCCATTGTGTGCTTGACCTTGCTTTTTTTCCATTGCAACTCATCTTTGATCTCTTCACCTTTGCTTTCAATCTCTCCCATCTGATATTCTGCCCCTATAGCTGCTGCTTTGTCAGATTTACCAACCTCTGATTGGACAGAAATAGAATGACAACTATCCATTGGACAAAAATAGAATGACCACTATCCTTTCCTAAAAACCTTGAATGGAACACCTCCTCTAGCCTCTCATCAACATACCTTTTAAACCAACCTTGAACTTGCAAAATCAATTCATCCTTGACCTTCCACAAATCAGATTTTGGCACCAACTCAATATCACTTCCCTCCAAATTCAAACCATTCTTCAATGCTGCTGTCCTAATATCTCCATGTGTAGTAGTGGCTGCAAACTCCATGTTTTTCTCTTCATCTACCTTTATAAACTCTTTCCTACCAACCATCATTATATTAGTTTGCTTAGTTTGTCCTTTATCATCTTCTACCAATGGTGTCAAAGTAAAAGAGATTCCATCTTTTTCTATCTCATAGGTATTTTTCCTACCATCATACAAAGCATGCCTATCAAATTGCCAGGGTCTCCCTAGCAGCAAATGGCACACATTCATAGGCAACACATCACATAGAATTCTATCCTTATACCCTCCTATATTGAACTCCACCCAAGCTTGCTCATTAACCAAAACAAATTGACCTTCATTCAACCAAGAAACTTTATAAGGAGTATCATGTGGTACTCTAGGCAATTTAAGTTTCTCAACTATCTCATTAGAAACCATGTTATCTGTACTTCCTGAATCAATTACAACCTTACATACCTTACCCATGTACTTACAAGTGGTTTTGAAGAGTGTCCTTTGTGATGGCTCCTTCTCTTTTGATGCTTTGATGAGTGTTCTTCTTACCATTAGTGATTCTCTAACTTCATGAGTAGCATATTGTGATGGAGTGTTTACACTCTCAGTATCCTCTTCTTGCACCAATTGTGTTCTTCTTTCACCTCTATGTGAACTAGAAGCTTGACCTTCATTGCACTGCCATGCTTGGTGTCCAAATTTGTTGCATTGATAACACCTTCTTGTGAATCCTTGTGAGCCCCTTCCTTGACCTCCAAATCTGCCTCTAAAGCCTGATCTACCACCTCTAAATCCACCTCTTTGATCAACAACTTGTTCTTTGTCCTTGCTTGTATCTTCTTGACTTTCATAGGACTGCCTTGGAGTAGAAAATGAACCTCTTCCTCTAGAAGTGCTGCCTCTGCCCCTGGTTTGTTTGTCTTGCCTTCTTTTAAGTTTTTCTTCGGTCCTTATTGCCATTCGATAGCACTCCTCAACTGTTCTTGGATTTGCCAAAGTTAACTCATCTTGAATGTTGAATCTCAATCCACTAAGGTACCTAGCCACCTTCTCCACCTCATCCTCCATGTGACCTGCCCTTATACTCAACTTATAAAATTCTTCAGTATAGGCCTTGACATCCATTTATTTTTGCTTCAGTCCTTGAAGTTTCTTAAACATTTGAATTGCATAATCAGATGGTAAAAGCTTACCTTTCAGTCTTGCCGCCATTCTATCCCAAGAAACAATCTTTGACTTACCTCTCTTTCTCCTTTCAGATTGCTCATAATCCCATTACAATAGTGCATGACCCTTCAACTTTGTTTTTGCAATCTTCACCTTTTGTTCCTTAGATACATTTTCACACTCAAAATAGTTGTCAAGTGCTGCAATTCAATCTAAAAGTTCTTCATCATTCAAATTACCTCCATACTTGGGTACATCAATTTTCACTTTGTGTTTATCTTCCTTGACTGCTCTCAACAACTTAGCCATCCTCTGATCATCAGGATCCAATTCCTCTTCCTCTTCTTCTTTTCCGGAGTCACTCTCATCATCCATGACCATACCTCTCTTCTGACTTGTTTCTAGAGCAGCAAGCCTTTCCTTCAACTCTCTCATCTCTTTAGCATGCTTGTCCTTCAACTCATTCACTTCTCTAGCAATAGTTTTCTCTTTTGGAGGCATTTTGTTCACTTTTTGCTTCACACTTTCCTTCTTGTTTTACACTTTCTCTCCCTTCTTAAGATCAAACTTATGCTTTGATACCAATTTGATGCAAAGCAGAGTGGAAGAACACAAATCAACTCAATCAAACCCTTAACAAAGTCATAACATCTCAAACACAAAGATTTCCTTCACAACTTGACACTATGCCTTGTAGCACAACAAACAGGGTATTTTAGCCATAACTTTCAAATAAAACCTCCAACCCACAACCTAAAACCTGTTTTGGATACCCATTAAGCCCTTTTAAAACATATCTCAAAAGCAATAGGGGTTTCTTTGGAACATAACTCTCAAAAAACTGCTGCTACGCTTCACTAAGGCCTAATTTAGGCTTGTTTTGGTAGGCCACTTTGTGATTTTCACAACCCAGACCTCAATCTCTCATGCCACCAGCCCAAACATGTCCAATATGGTCTGCACTCCATCACCCAAAACAATTTCTACAAAGCTTTTTCACAAACCCTATGACCTATGCAACCTTTTATGTCGAAAACAAGAGAATTTCCACCTAGGGCATCATCTAATCTTCATCAAACCTCCTCCCCTGCTCCTGCAAACACCATAAACTTAAAATACATCCTATCTAACCCCATTCCACCGATTCTTTTCATCTGTGGAATGGGGAGTTTTCCATTTTTTTGCTCTCAAAGCACCAAAACCTAGGTTTTCAAAGCGGTTTGGTGTAAAATGCCTCTAAAATGCTCAAAACTAAATGAAATTCGATGAGACCAAGTTTGTTGGAAAGTAGATTCAATTCCACATCACCTCCAATCAATTTGAGACCACTTGCAGGCTGTACAAGGCCGTACAACCTCATGTAGCAGCAAATTACAATGAGAAAATGCAGAAAGCAAGCTTTATTGATGATCAAATTTCCAAAAATCACCACTAGAACCTTGGTTCGACCATTACATGATGTATTTATGCTTTTCCAACCAAAACCAACCAATTACAACTACCTTTTAACTCCCTAACTATTCAACTTCCTCCAAAATGCAAAAAATGCAAAGTTGCATAGCAAGTTTTTGCTATTTTTACAATATTAACCAAAATTGACTCCCAATGACCCAACTGACATACAATGACCTTAATCATGGTCTTAAAGACCTTATTACACCAAAGAAACACAAAACTAAACAAAAACCAAACATTTGCAACATTTTCATATTAAAAGCTATGGTGCCCTGCACTAGGATTTTTATTGTATTCGGCAATGATGGAGGTTTTCCATTTTGTGGAGATGCTTGCTATGGAACATAAGTAGGGTTTGTGGGAAAATGCATCAGCTACAATGTTCTTCTTCCCCTTCAAGTATTCTATGTCAAAGTTATATGCTTGCAACTTGCTAACCCATTTTTTTTGACGATCATTTAGATCCTTTTGATGTAAGAAAAAAATTAAGCTATTGTGGTCGGTTTTAACGATGAACTTCCCACAAACCAAATATTCTTTGAATTTGGCTAGTGTGTGCATGATGGCTAACATTTCTTTGTCAAAGGTAGATTAAAGTTTTTCAACTACGGTGAGTTGTAGCTTTGGAATGCAATTGGATGTTTGTTTTGCATGAGGGCTAGTCCAATTCCTTCCCCGGATCATCACACTCTAACTTGATTGGCAATGTAAATTCAGGAATGGCTAGGACAGGACATGAACTCATTATTTCCTTAAGTTTCTCAAATGTTTGTTGGGCCTCTTTACTCCATTTTAAAGCTACCATTTTTCTTAAGCTTGTGAGGGGGGCAGCAATTTTGGAGAAATTTTTGATAAACCATTGGTAGTGACTACATAAGCTCACAAATCCCCTTTTAGGTGTGTTAAAGTTCTCGGTTTAGGCCATTACTTGATGGCTTTGATTTTTTCTTCGTCCACACCTACTCCTTGTGCATTGATTTTATGTCCTAGATATTAAATCTCTTCTAACCCAAACTTGCACTTGGAGGCTTTGGCATAAAGTGATTCCTGTTCAAGAATTTCTAGGACTTCTTTAATGTGCTTGAGGTGTTCTTCCCATGTTTTGCTATAAATTAGAATGTCATCAAAGAATATTAGTAGGAACTTCCTTAGTTGCCTCCTGAATATATGGATCATACATGATTGAAATGTTGCAGGTGCATTGGTTAGACCAAAGGGTAGGACCAAAAATTCAAAGTGTCCATAGTGACATTCGAAAGTTGTCTTGGGAATGTCTTCTTTCCTCATTCTAATTCGGTGATACTAGGATTGTAAGTAAATCTTAGAGAAATATTTGGCTCCATGAAGTTCATTTATCAATCATCAATACTCGGGATAGTGTAACAGTTCTTTATAGTTTTTTAATTCAAAGCTCTGTAGTCTATACACATTCTTATGGTACCATCATTCTTCTTAACTAACACCACTGAGGATGCAAAAGGACTGGAACTCGGTTGAATGTGGCCCATGTCAAAAAGTTCTTTAATGGTTTTTTCTATCTCTTCTTTAAATTTTTTAAGGTGTCTTTAAGGTGTGGTAATTATAGGTTTAGCCCCCTTTTCTAGTTCTATAATGTGTTCAAAACCTCTTTTGGGAGGTAGACCTGGTGGAATATCTCCAAATACCTTTTTATGTTTCTTAAGGATGGGTTGTATATCCATATATATGACTTTCCCCTTGGGGGGTAGATTTTTCAAGGATCAAACATTGGGCGACCCATTCTCCTTGTCCATGTCTAAGGATTCTTTCCATCTTCTTGGATGAAACCACTCTCGGCGGCCCATCGGATAGTCCTTGTAAAAGGACATCTTGTCCATTATGTTTAAAACAAAGTTCTAACTTTGGGAAATCTAAGTAGAAATACCCTAAGGAGTGTAACCATGGGGCACCTAAGATTACATTAGTATCTCCCAAATTTACAACATAGAAATCTTCTTTGATGGGGTTCTTTCCTAAGGTTATGTCTAGTTGCGGAATTTTCTTATTGCAAGGGGAGGTGGAACCATCGGCTAGGGCTACTTTAAAACCTTCAAAATCTTTGGTTTCTAATTTCATCTTTGCTGCCAAACTTTCATGAATGAAATTATGAGTTTCCCCACTATCTACAAGGGCAGTTACCTTTTGTCCCTTTAGAGTACTTTTGATTCGAAAGGGGTGGTGTTTGGATGCTTTTTTGATGACAGCTAAAGTTCTATGCTCTTCTTCCTCACCACGTCTTCTTTTGCTTGGGTTTCTTCCTCTTCTTCCCTTGTTTCATCGCTAGACAATGCCTCTAGATTTCGTGCTAGGATTTTCTTTCCACACATGTGTTCTAGCTCCCACTTCTCCTTGCATTTGAAAGATAATTTTTCCTTTCAAAGGTCATCTCATTGCCTTTTAAGTTCTTCTTGATTGCAAACATGACCATACTCCCATTTTTCCTTACAATGGTAGCATAGATTTTCTCTTCGAAGCTCTTTTCCTTCTCTTCTAGAAGGAAATTCCCTTTTATGCCCATCCTTCTTATATGGGGGTTTGGTATGTGTGCTTGATGAGAAACTCTTTGAGTAGGTTTTATCTTTTGATGATGTGTGTTCCAATCTTAATGCCTTTTGAATGGCATCCCCTAACATTGTAGCTTCGTGAGCACTCACTAGGCCTTAGATTGGTTCCTTTAGCCCTTCTACAAATAAGTATGTGAGCCTACTTTGGGAAACCTCTGGTAGCATGACTGAAAGTTTTTAGAATTCAATGGTGTAATCCTCCATGATTCCATGTTGTTTTAGTTGTGTTAGTTCTTTAAAATACCATTCGGGGTACTTTTGATCAAGTCTTTTGATAAGTCTTTGAGTGAACTCGTCATAAGTTGTTATGTGTTGGTGGTCTTGGGTAATAAGGCCATGATGCCATCAATCATGGGTGGTTCCCTCCAAATGTAGAATGGTGAATTTAATAGTGTCCTCTATCGTGGGACTAAGGGATAGATATGTGTCCATTTTTTGAACCCATGAACGTGCTGTGATTTTTCCTGATCCATCATAGTTGGGTAGAGTCATTTTACTTACCCTTTGCCTTAAATCTTTGTTGGGTTATCTCCTTTCTCTTTTACAAGTAGTTTGCGATCTTGCATCACAATATGCGTCAAATGAGATATCTCTCTTAATTTCGCAGTCTAGCCTTGAGTAGGCTGTAGCATATTTGTCAAAGTCATTATTTTGTGTATTGGTTTCTTCTTCCTCTCTTGTTGGCCCTCCCCCAAGTAGGAATGAGGGTCTTGTTGCCCTAGGTGTTGATATCCTTGAATGGTTAGAGTTGGCGTCCCTCCCATTGGTTTGGTTAGGTTGGGGGTTATTGTTGTTCATGTTTTGAATGGTTTGGAGAAATAATTGTGTCATTCTCTCATTTTGCGCCATGAGAGTTTGGGTTGTTTACTCCATGAAGGTTCTTAATTTGTTTCACATTTCACCCATTGTGTTGTTTTCTGTAGAGTTAGTGGTGGCTGCAAGTTTCTTCTTTTCTCTCTCCAAGGCTCTTTGGGCTCTTTGGCTAAATTGCATCCACTAGCTTTCGTCCCTTAGGCTGGCAGGAATGATGCTCTAATACCAATTGTAATGTCCCCTTTTGGGTATACTTAGATTTTTTCCCTAAAATCATAATTTCAACGTAAGAGATACATTTTATTAAATTATAACTTCCAACAAACTCTGGTTTTAACCCTGCAATAATGTTAGTCGATAATTCATAAAATAATTAATTGATAATTTGTATTGTTTGCAACATCCATTACATTATTTGACATATATAAGGTTCATTAATCTTTGAAATAGGTAAGTAACTATCAATATGGATTCAAAGTTATTATCCACTCTATTAATCAACCATTGGGAAGATCGGAGAGGATGCTGCAATAGGATGCCCGGTGCATTTCTTTCTAAGCCCAAGGGCAGATAGGCAACCCCCTTGGCCCACTAATGGCAGAGACTTCAATCATCCATTATGGGTGGTCTACTTAGCATGAAATCTGATAATTGCTATCCCCCTTGTACTTCCGTCTCTTCTTCCAATGATTGTTTATAGAGGCATAAATAACTTATGGTTAGACTAATAACTTAATTTGTATTGTAGTTCTTATTAGGCTTTATATAAAATGCATAGAATTAATATAGTAAAACATAAACATCAAATTGCATACCAAAATATCTATGACTTATATTACTGTTGTAACCTTAGTAGGCAGATATATTAATTACTATTGCAGATGTCTTATTCAGATCGATCTCCTATAGTTCGCAGATATTAGTTGAAAATAAAATGAATTCCAAGATGTTTTTATGATGCTAATGTGTGGAATCATGTCTCTTTTTGTATCCTCCTAATGGAACAGGTACAACTATTCTTGATGCGCTCCCTTTGCTAAAGGATACGTCCTCTGTCTAATCGCTGCCCTTCCATTCGAGTCACTACTTTCCTTTGCATTGTTTCATATGGATGAGGCACTTTCTTTCAGGGGAGTCAGTTGGTTGTTAATCATTCCTTAATCTTCATTCCATGAATTTGACCGTTGCCTTTTGAGTTTACAACATAATCACTATTATTCTATGTTCCACGGTGTTTCGGGGACGGGGACGGGGGGACGACAGGGGACGCGTTTCGGGGACGGCAGTCCGAGGGCAGATTTTTGGGGACGGCGGGGGGACGGCGATATAGAAATTTTTCGATATATATATATAGATATGAATTTTTAAAAATATATTATATATAAATAGAGAAAGAGAGCAATTTGAAATATCAAATATGTGCAACAATATCAATATGACAATATGTGCATAGATAAAGAATATAACAGCAGTATAACAGCGATATAACAGCAATATAAAGATAAAGGTAAACACTAACAGCAATGCCAATAACTTAACTATTAAATATAAAAGCATTTTGTTCAATTTTAGGTTGAATGACTAAAGTAAATATAATAATATTTTATTATTTAGTCAATGCCATTCAAATGGGGATAAAACATTTTTATCAAATATAATTATTATAAAACATTTAATATTTGATAAAACATTTAATATTTATCAATTATCAAGCAATTTTTATTTAATTTGACAATAATATTAAATAGTTTGTTTAAAAATTAAATGTTTTATCAAATATAATGAAATATTTAATATTTAATATTTATCAAACAATTTTTATTTAATGAAATATTTAATATTTACCAAGTAATTTTTCTTTTATTTGACAATAAAATTAAATAGTTTGTTAAAAAATTAAATGTTTTATCAAATATAATGAAATATTTAATATTTATCAAGCAATTTTTATTTAATTTGCCAAAAAGCAAAACATTTTTTACTTTGATGAAAGGGGGACGCCTGGGTGTCCCCGATACGGTTGGGGGACTCCTAGCCGTCCCCTAGCCGTTTCGGGGACGCCTAGGCGTCCCCTTTTATTTTCCAGCCATCCCCTTTTTTGGGGACGCGTTTCCTGCTGTCCCTCAGTTTTCAAAAATTAGGGGGGACGCCTGGGGGACGTCCCCTGCCGTCCCCCCGTCCCCGAAATGCCACAGGGGACGGGGACGTAGGGTTTGGGCGGGGGGGGGCGCGTCCCCGTGTAACACAGCTATTATTATATAATGTTGTTTGTTAGCCTAGTGACACGATTCTTAAGAAGCATCGGTTATGTAACAATAGCTGGGTCAATATCCATTTTGCTGTGATGAGGAAAAGGTGGGGGCATGACAAGGGGCAACACCCGCTTGTGAAGATTTGAGGTAGAGCCCCTAGTTGGGTCAAGGGGCAATGTCTTTGCTATGTACCCTATCACAACACAAGGTGGGGTTAATTGGTGGATCCTCATTGTCAAGCCCAAATTAAGGTCTTTAAGACCACACAAACCTTAATGGTGCATGCTTGAGAAAAAAATGGACTGAATGATCCAAAAAAATAATTAAAAAAGTATATGATGAAATTGAGAGTATTTTGGGGTAAAGTGTTTTATTCAAAGTTGCATGGACACGGATACGGATACAGATACGGTTACGATATCGGATATGGATACGGCCATTTTTCAAGACCTCTAATATGGATACATCAAGATACGACATTCATAAAACACACACACATGCACACATATATAACATTTTTTTCTTATTAGAGAAGATATTCATTACTTTAGGAGCAATACGAACATATAATTGCTACATATTCCAAAATAATTATATTGAAATATAGTTTTATTTATCATTAAAACAAAATTCGAATACATTGATTGTTTGATAGAATCACATTCTATCAAAAATATCATCACTATTCTCCTGAAATTGAAGATCTATATCATCAGAGTTAGATTGAGTACGACCACTAACTAGACTCTCAAAACCAAATGAAGATCCTCCTACTATCTCTGAATTTTCAACAATGGGATTGAGATGTGACAATGCATTTATGGATACATCAATGTCACTCATCTCAGGCTCTACGTCCCAAAGTCTATTGGGTCCCTTCATGTAATTTGCGGAGGAATGAGACAAGAGATGAAGATTGGAATGAACATATACAAGGTCTTCTGCTTTACTAGCCGCCGACCTATTTCATTTTACAGAATGGATGAAGCCATATGTGCTGCAATTCCTCTCAGATGCAGAAGAACTTGAAACCTGTAAAAAAATGATATTATGAGTAACAAAGATGCAAACAATCAAATAAAAACAAAAATATAAAAATGCAAAAGTCCCAAACCTGCAATAGAAATTTGATAGCCAATTTTGCCAAATGTTTAGTCGTGGCACCATAAAAGTTCCACCACTTCATAGGATCTATTTCTTTTTTATCTGCCATTGCATCAACATTTGCATAAATTCCATTTGAGGATGCAAAAGTTCCAAACTCTTCCCAAACTCTTCTCAAATCTCCACAACAACTCTAGGATCTGTAAACATTTTTTGAAGGATTTTTTATACCCATCAACTACCTCAACATCCCTATTTGGTGATGTTCTATTTGGTAATGCCAACATATCAGCATGATAGTATTTTGGGTTCAAAGCATATGCGAAAAGTTGCAAAGGAGTCATCATTTTATCCCATCTCTTTTTTATTATCTCATATATCTGCTTATAAAAAATTCAGAGGGGTCCTGTTCTTTTGCTATAATAATGTCTCTAGTCTACTCCACTATTGTATCTATGCAATCATATATGTCACCCAATATTGGCTTGTCAGTGTCACAACGACGAATGAGGGTGTATATTGGTTTAGTGAAAGAGAGCAAGTACTCTATTTGATCCCACCAATCATCATCAAGAATTAGTGTTCTGATTTTGTTTGCTCTATCTGTTTGAGACTACCTCCAAACTACCCAAATATCACTAATCACCATACTTTTCAAAGCTTGTTTTACATCCACAAGTCTTTTAAAAACAATGTAGTGTGTGGAAAAGCGTGTCTAAACAACCTTCAATTAAAAACTAATAATTTTTAAAAACATAATAAATATTACATATATTTAAAAAAACTAAAAGTAACACTTCATAAAAATGATATATTTGAATAATTCTAATTTTCTAATACAAAAGAAAACTTACCTTTAGCAACTCCAACTTAGCGAATTGTCTATAAATGGCTTGTGACATGTGATGATTACAAATATACATTTGAATTTCTTTGGCTTCTTCATAAATCTTTTGTATCCATTGAATTTTGCCAATTTTTTGTAGCATTAAGTTCAAAGAATGAACTACACAAGGGGTCCATCAAATGTTTGAATATCTTGCTTCCACAATCAACCTTGCTGCTTTGCTGTAATGTCCCCTTCTCGAGCTTGATCTTTCCAGTTGACCGTTGGCCTATTCCGGAGACCCGTAGGCTACTCGGAAGGTGAAATTAGGGTTTCGTGTTTGGAGGATGCTTTTGCTCAAGGTTGGTTGATTTAATGGCGGATTCTTTCTGGGTTTTCAGAGAGCTTCGCAATGGTATGTTTTTCTTGGCATTCTGAGCACCTTCAAGAATTTACTATTTTTAGTAAATTCTATTTCTGGCAGTGGTCCTGTCACCTCGGCACAGTTGGCTTTCCTCTTCAGTCGACTCAGTTGGTTTGTTCAATTTTGGACTTGGGATGCATTTTCGGAGAGATAAGTTCATTTCATTTAAATAACATTATATTTTAATGTTATATTACCCCCTTGGCCTAATCTCTTAACTTAATGTTGTTTTAAAAGGTGGTCTTTAAGGGGTGGCGCCTCATTGAGGTATTTTTATAATTATTAAGGTCAAAACTAAGCCTTAAGTTGGACGCCTATATTGAAGAGAGGAATTTCATTAAAGTCAAATTTGAAGCCTTGAAAAAAGTGGACGCCTTTTCTTGGAGGGAAAAGAATTAGGGTTTCGTGAAGCTTCTGGAAGGGTCTTCACAATTTATAAAAAGGGCATCTTGGGTCTTCACTTGGTTATCTTTTGTCTATAGGAATGTTATGCTGCCGGATTGGCTGTGGGATTGCTTCGAGGAATGTAAGCCTCCTAGCTTGGCATTGCTTCTTGCTTGAGATATAGCGACTAGTGATGAGGTAGATGTAGTTGAGTGATTTATCGTGAGATTTCTGCATTGTAGTCTTTGTGTGGCTTTGTAATTCAGTTTTATGCATATTAGTGAGATTCTGGAATTGCATATTCTGGAATTGCATATTCATTATAGCTGATTGTTGTTTTTAATCACACGTCAAAAAATACAAAAAGACTCATTCTGGGTATTGCCTATTTCTCTTTGTCTGTGAGGGGCGACCCTTTCCTATAAATTGCAGATTTTTTAATGATGTATTGAATTTTTAAAAGCAAATCGCCCTTCCTTGAGGGCCGTACCTTTTTGGACTGTCTTGGAATTCGTGCATAAATTAAATGAGGTCTGTTGGGTCAGTTTTGTGATTCAATCTTGGGCGCCATCATTCTAGGATCATTATGCATTCTGTTTCATGAAATTTGAGTGAGTCTGGAGAGAGTTGTGAGCAAAATAGTGAGTTTTAGGGCTGCTGTTCATCCATGTGAAAAACAGGACTGTCAAAAATCAGATTGTCAAGTTGGTCTTTAGAGTGGAGTTTTTGATCTAAGCTTTATTATCCAGTGAAGGAAATTCATTATATTGTTGCAGCACTATTTAACTCTTGATTCATGTTCGTAGCAAGGCTTTCTCTATCATGTTGTAAGCTGAGCAGTAGTACTGTCTGCCTTCTCACTTATTTTCCTTAACTGCATTGTAATACTTAGCATCTCCGTCATATGGTAGCTCCAATTCCATCTTGGGTTGGAAAGCACATTCTTGACGTCGAGTTACTTCAGCATTCTGGCTTATTTTCCCTTAATTGCATTGTAATTCTTAGCACCTCCGTCATATGGTAGCTCCCATTCCATATCGGGTTGGAAAGCACATTCTTGACGTCGAGTATTTTCAGCTTATTAGTTGCTAGGGATCCTCTGACCACATGCTCGTAGTTCTCCGACGCATTCTTGGTTAGAGTTCTTTGTATCAGCATTTTCTTTAAGATCCTCTGACCAATGCTCACACCTTGCCCACATCGGGATCCTGGTGTACATTCTGGTTAGAGTTGCTTTTAGCATCGTTTTGGTTTAGAGCTAACCTTAACGGGTGCCTGTTGATTGTAACTTGCAATTGAAAAAAAAATAAATAAATTTGGCTCGGAATATTTCATCTGCACACTTTTGCATTATCTGTGATCACTTGAACAACATTTTCTGGTCCCACTGACTCAATTGCTTCAATTAGAATATTGGCAATAAATTGCTTATCCTTTTCTTCAGCTTTGCATTCCATTGCTTTCAAAAAAATTGGCCCCTTTGGGCTTATTGCAATTACATTAATTAGTGGCCTATTTCTAGCATCCTCCCATCCATTAGAAATGATAGAAACCCCTGATGTTTTCCAGGAATCTCGAATCACTTGCAATTGTCTGTCAATAATGTCTTTTTCTTTAGCCAAAAGGGTTGTACGAACTTTCTCGTACCCTGGGCTTTTGTATCCTTTTGGTGCCTCATTAATTGACCTAACCATCTCTTGCCAATATGGAGAGCGAACCACATTAAATGAAATCCCATTTGCATACAAGAAACAAGCAATATTTTGATCTGTATCCTCTCGACTCTGCAAGTTGAATGCTTTTTCAAGAGGTCCTAAATTGCTCCTCTTGTGACTTGTTCCTGAAGCTGATTCTAGATGCAAAGGGGGTTTACTTAAACTTAGAGTTGACCTTTGTTTTCATGCTTGAGCAGGGTTATCAGCTTCATCTTGTTCCTTTTGATATTTTGCAGTTTTTTCATTTGACAACCCCTTTCTTGGATGACCATCAACTTCTGGACCAGGACATACAACACACCCCTTCCCTGTTATTTGACATAAGTGTGCATGAACCCTAGTAAAGGAACCTTTGTAATCTTGCAAACACTCATGACATTTCCATTTATATCCTCCACCACTAGGAATTTTGTCAAGAATGGTGACGTATTTCCACAATGGAGATTTTGGGTCTGGTTTGATCCACTTATCGTTGTTTTCTGATGCTCTGATGTCAGATGATGATGATGCAATGATTAATATCCTGCAATAATTAAAATTCTAATAAATTATAAAATACTTAAATAATTATAAAATTATAAATTAAATTTATAATACACAAATTATTAATTTATTAATATATTATAAATGAAATTATAAAACACTAATTATCTTCTTTATTTTAAACATGAATTTTTTTTTTTTTCTTTCAAAACTCTAATAAAATTATAAAATTATAAAATAATAAAATATTTAAATAATTATTGATTTAAATAAACTTGGGTAATGTTTTAAAATAATTATTGATTTAAATAATTGTTGGCGTTTAAATTCGCACCTCTGGTATGCGTATTTGAAACAGACAGCTATGCACATATAAACTGCTCTTCAAATTAGGAGGGGAAGCTCCCTCTTGCTAATGGTGTTTGAAAGAAAGTAAACTAAAACTAGGTTGCCTATCTTTTTGATCAGCTTAGAGCACAAGGTTTATTAAACACAAACGCCACAGCTGAGATTTTCTATTTTAAGACCTTCAACTACGACTAACTTAAACTAAAGACATTTCTAACTTCTCAAGTAATAGCAGAGCAAGAGAAACTAGAAATGAAAAAGGTAGATTTCTGACAAAATACTTCAATAAACTCTCTCTCAACAAACATCTACACACTTCAATGCAAGTTGAAATCAAGATCATAAAAGTAGAACATAAATAACGAAAATCTGGGATTTTGGACCAAGGCAAAGGAGGCTCATGATTTTATTGCTCAAATTTCTAGAACAAAACTCACTTCTAACATGCCTTGAACAAGAAAATTGTAGCTAAAGAGGCTTGCAACCTTGCTCTTACACAATAGAAACACTAACTCCTTGTTGGCTAAAGAGGCTCAACAATTAGCTATCACAACACAATTGAACTATACTTGAGTAACAAATAGAAGGCACAATAGGCTCAGCGTTTCATTCTCACTAGCATGGTTAAAGAAACTAATGAGCAAAGACTCTTATTTATAGGCAAGTAGAGGAGTAGGGAACCCTAAAATCTCCTTGCTTTCACAATCTAGGGCTTGCTCAACAAGCAAGCTTTATTACTAATTCTAGAAAGAAGATAACATCTAACACCTAAGAAAGCAGAAAAAGAAGGAAATGCCAACTATTACGTTTTATCTTTTTTCTCTTCTCAAAGAATGGATAAGAATTATTCCAAGAATAGAAAGAAAGCGGGAAAGAAAGCTTCTAGAAGAAAGCTGCTTTAAAGCTCGATCACATCCGCTAGGAAGTTAGAAATTGTGTCCCGGTTCGGTGCATCTATGCCATCAATAGCAAAACACCGCTTTTCTAGAATATCTTCAGCATCTGCAATAGACCTAAGGAAATCTTCGATCTTATTGGCCGCTTTCTCAAACTTTGCTGACATCATCGAAATATGACTCGGCAGAATCTTATGTTTTTCTTTCATTCACTTTAGTACAATCTTCTTGTTATATTTTTCCCTTATGCATCTCCCATATTCTTTCACATTCACCGTTTGAGATAGTAACGCTTTTAGGCCATGGGGGAATGGAAAAACACTTCTCGATCATATCAGGTTTCAAACTGCAAATCAATCTACCATCAACTGATTGGATCTCCCTAGTAGTCGGGTTGTAATGCTTAATTCAAGCGATTATGAACTCAAGACTCTGAACTGATATAGGAATTGACGCTGCTGCGAGGAGTCCAGAATGTCCTAGGTTCCTGATTGAGGTGTTGCCTGCGCTCTCCAAGGCATGTAGATCGAACACCGGCTTGATATGATGCAAGTCTGTCTCAGTGGTTTTGATGTAATCATGATAAAGAGCTGATTCAGTCTTGAAAACATTGGGAGTGTACTCCATTTGGGAAAACTTGAAGAACGACTGTAAACTCGCCTAGGTGCAGACAAGTCTTGAGCAATTTCTATTTTTAGAATGCTGATTTTCTAGCTCGAACGGACAAATGTTTTGAAAATTTTTCTGAGATATGGGTTTTGTTCAGAACTTCGATGCAAGACAACCTAGATCGTTCGTTTTTGAAAATTTTGAATTTTCCCTGAAAAAGCAGCAAACCCTAGTTTCTTCAATTTTTCCCGAAAAAAGCTGGCACCTGGGTTTTGTTTAGAATATGATTAGAAACAGACCCAGTTGATTAGATTGCAAAACCCTGATGGCTGATCGAAAAAACAGCCAACCCTAAAATTTGAAATTTTCTTGAAAAAGCTGTGATATGGGTTTTCTTCAGAAGACTGATTTGAGAGGACCCAGATGGTTGAAAACTGAATGCACTGAGGATTTCACTGACATGCAAAATAAAAGAAGCTGCTGCAACTTGATGAAGTTCTTGAAAATTTCCTCAGAAGATTGAGTGAAAAAGACCCAGATGATTGAAAATTTGAAAACCTTGGCCTTCTTCTTGAAAAGTTTGATCTTCTGGATAAAAAAATAATTTGAAAAAGCAAGGGTTTATGCTTGCTGATCTGAAAAATCTGATGAAAAACCAGCAAATATGAATTCTTGGATCATAAAAATTCTTCAAACTCGCTGCTCCAACTTTCTCCTTTGAATGCTACCTGCAAAAATAATGAAAATTACATGAAAGGAAGATGTTAAATAGACTTAGGGTTTTGTTTTTACTTTGCTTTCTTTTGCTTTTATTTCCAAAACCCTAAAATCTCAGTTCCTTGAACTTGGACACCATTTTCCTTCTCTTGCAATTTTGAAACTTTTGAAAATCTCGAGAAATTTTCTTAGGCATGAGAAGTTGGGCGCCCTTCTTCACCAGGGGCGCCCACTTTAAGTAGAGTTAGTCAAATTTTTTGGCATTTTCAACTTTTCTTCATTTTGACCCCCTACTTCGCCTTTGATTTCCGGTTTGCAGATTGATCTGATAGGCGAGCTGAAAGATTCATCGCATAGCCTGACTGATTTTGAGAAGGTTGTTCTGGAGGTGCCTCTGGCGAAAAACTTCGTTTGGACCTTCGAATTCATGGGAGCCTTTTCCTTCCAGGGGCGCCCATTTTACCCAGAGTTAGCCATTTTCATGATCTTCAAATTTCTTCATTGACTCGTCTTCTACAGATAACCTTGTTGAATCTGGAGCTCCGGGCGTCTGATTGTTTGCCTATTGTGCTAATCGCGAAGCTGACGAGATATGAGGAGGGGTCTTCTGGGATGAACTCTGTCAAAAAGTGAATTTTAATCCCTCAAAAGCTTGGGCGCCCATCTTGGCTGGGGGCGCCCATGTTCACCAGAGTTTATTTCCCACTTTTTTTGTGTTTGCTTCTGAACTTTGAAATTCAGCTCTTGCCAGACCCTCTGTTCAGCTTCTTGTATCTTGCGGCTGCGACCTCCGATTGACGTGCTGGATATCTCGTTGGAGAGCTGGATCAACTTAGAAAAGATCACGTTAGAGCAACATCTTCAGATTCATCTATTTCACCCCTTGAAATCTTGGGCTCCCTTTCTCTCCTTGGGCGCCCAAACCTTCTAGACTTAGCCATTTTTATTTGATTTCATCTCCAAGTTCAAATTCTCATTCTGTATCCTTGACTTCGATCTGAATTTGTTGGAAGATGACCAGTTGGATGATCTGACGGAGATAGGCGTAGCGAAGTTGGTTGAACACTGAAGAGATTGGGCACATTTGCAAACCCTAACTGCTGAGTTAGGTGCCTTAAAAAGCTGGGCGCCCTTCTTCACCAAGGGCGCCCACTTTATCCAGACTTAGTCAAATTCTGATAATTTTCATTTTCTCTTGTTCTGACATCAGTGTGGATACCCCCGTCTAGCGTTGAATTCCGGATGACTGGATAATCTGATGACTGCATTGGCGGACTCGTTGCGGAATTGATAGAGAACTGAACAACTTTGGTTGGAAGAGTAAACCCTGATTTTATCATCTAATGCCCTAAAAAGATGGGTGCCCTTTCTTACCTGGGGCGCCCAAGTCTGGCAGTGTTAGAAAATTTTCATCATTTTTCATCTTCTTCTTCGTTCTTCGTGCTTGCTCGTCATCTCGCCTTCTGTTGAATGCTTTGAATGTTGAATCTGACACCTGGCAGCCGCCTGACCTCCATTGATGACCTTGGAGCTCCTGATGTGCTTATGAAAAAAGTAGAATAGACCCAGTAGGGCAAAACTGATTATTTTGAGATTCCGACTGCACTAGCCTGATATGGACGTAGTTTGAGCCAATCAAAATTAGTTTGGACCCTATCGGACCAACTTTCTATTTTTAGAAAGTTTTGCTAGTATCCATTACCCAAGAAACCCAGAAAAACCCAGAAAACATTACTAATTTTAGAAAATTTCTAAAAATAGCAGTTTTCCTAAAATTTAGGGATGAAAAACTAAGATCTGGGTTTTGTAGATTAAGCTGCTCTTAGCAGTCCCAAATCGTCAGATTTTGACAATTTTGCGTTTTAACCCCTCATGCAAGACTTGCACACCCAAATTTTGACCTTTTTGACTGATTTAACAAGACTTTAACTCATTTCTTCAAAATGTCTAAGTGTAACAAAAATTTTAATTTTGGGGTACAACAATAATCTTGCGTAATGTTTTTAAAATAAATCAACGATTATTTAAATATTCGGCATTGATAAATAAACTATCAATGTCGAATATTTAAATAATCATTGATTTATTTTAAAAACATTACCAAGATTAAATATGAAGCGAACAAACTACCATCGCTTAAAGACCCAAAAAAAATTAGAAACGAATAATTTTTTTTAAAGCGAATGATGTTTTGAAAGAAATTTGATAGGAAAACAAAAAAAACTAATGCAGAAGGGCAGAAAAATATGACTATGGACGGCATGGAGAACCAGAAAAATACAACTATGGACGACAACAACCAGAAAGAAAAAAAAAAGTCGATGGCAGATTTTACTTGGGCAATGAAGTTGGGTCGTGCACACTGTTGATGGTGAAAAAACCCACAGACAACTGCTTTGTAGTTCAAAATCATCATTGCTGCTTGGCTTTTATAGATTTTTAACCTAAAAAAACACTAGTCTTGTCAAATAAATTTAGAATGTTACTCCAAATAACGTGAAATTTCTTGCTAATTTTGGGCGCTCGAATCCCTGCAAATCAGGCACGGCCAAAAATGGGCATTTTTTTGGGCACTTCCAGATAAGGTATCTATGTTGTATCCATGCAGTACCGTACCTGCATCCGTATCTGGTACGGTGATACGCGTATCTAGGTAGGGAGGCAACGTGTCCGGTAGCCCTAGTTTTATTCCAATGTGGACTTGTCTTGGATTTGTTAGAGTAAAATATAAAATTCACCTAATTAATTAATTAATCATTTGATGAGTCCCTTTTTTATTTTATTACACTTAAGCTAAACTTAGAAGTGCTTTTTATTTTTAGGTCATGCTTTTTTGTTTCATAGCATAGGATGAGGACACTTGTCATGATTTAATTATATTCTCACCTAAGGTTACTTTTCCTTTTTTCCTTTTAGAAGGATTCATTATTCATCATTGTAATCATCCAATTATTTATTCTATATAGAAGCTCAATCATGGAGACCTTTTGGATCAATTCAATTCTCAAGGTTGCATAGTATCATATTTGCTTTTTCTCTCTTCATGTGATAGGCATTTTGGTTGTAACTTGTAGGTGATTTTTGGGAGTAGTGGAGTTGAACAATCAACTCCAACATGGTATCAAAGCACAAGATTTGTGACTTCGTATCCTTTTTTTGACAGATTCGGCCTTAAAAAAAATTGGTGCATCTTGAGCAAAATGGACCTTAGAGTTGTGTCCAAAATGTCCAAAAACCCTAAGATTGATTGTCAAATCATCGAAATCTGAGTAGGAAAAATTTTGAGGCATTATTTTGAGGATACAAAAATCTAAGTTTGAAAAGTCTGTAAGGATTTTGTATGACAGTGTAGATTCATACGACGTCATATTTGTTTTCCATTATCACAAATGTATGGCTGAAGCACATAATGTTTTTGGCGAATATTTTGAGTTTTCTAGCGGTGTACAAAAAACAATGCAAGATTTATTGATTCTTGCATTTCGACTACTACACAGAAAATCAGTTGTTGACATCATTTCTCAGCTAGTGCTATTTTTTTCACGGCAGGAATATTTTGGCGAATATTCGTTGGGTGACTGTTTTTTCGGCCATCGCTTGATTGCCACCCCTTGGCCATCTATTTGCCATTGGCTAGCCACTAGGTCATCGTCATCCCACTGCCAGGTCGCCACTTGCCTTGCTTTTTTTGCCTTTTGGATTTGTTTTCTTGAATTGGCTATATCTAAGGCGTATAAAGTCAACTTTTTGAAAACAAGATATTGTCACAAAGCTGATTTCAAGCACTTTCCAGTGGTGTAGGTTTCATTATTAGATTTTGTTGTTGGTTCATTTTATTGCCTATTGAAGTCAAATCATTATTTTTTTCTTTGAAGCTCATAAATTTTTGTCTATGTCTTTGATTTTTGCAATTCTTGTGGTGTTGGAAAGGTATTTCAAAGCTCTTTAGATCTATTCATGCACTTTTTCTAGAATCTGCTCTAGGTAATTTTTATACAGTTTGTCATAATTTCACATTCTGGTCAATTACCTAGACATCCTTGCACTGGGAAATGTTTTGTTTGCATGAGATGACTTCATTTGAGTTGCTTTACATGCTTTGAGATTATTGGTCTCTAATTTTGTGATTTGAGGAAGTATCATGGGTTTTTTTGTTTATCCTTATGTGGTAATATTGGAAAAGGATAACTATATGTCTTGGAAAAACGACATCTTGATACATCTCATATTGCTTACTCTTTTTCCTTATATTTATGGACTCATACCTCAACCAAACATACTGAGGAGTAGATCAACATGAGTTATCATCATTGACCATGTTGTAGGATTGATTTGTTCTAGTGTTGATCATGACACTATGTGTGATGTATTGACATTGATTGTCCTCACACACTTTGGACTAAACTTTGGAAGATCTATGAAGACCCTGATATCTCTCCATTCTCAGAGGATCTTGCTGCAGATTGTCGCATTCCCCTTGATAATGTAGATTGCATACCCTTTGATAGTGATACATGATGATACTTTAGAGGAACTTGAGTATATCACATGTCTTGCATGTTTTGATGGTTCAGAGACTTGTCTCCTTGGTCCCACTCTTCATATTGAGATCCAATCTCCATCTTCCATTGTTTCTAATCAGATAAGTATCGCCACATCCATGGTCCTTATTGATTAAGTGTAGTGGGACATTCATTGTCTTCTAGACATAGCTACTTGAGATTCATATCTATTAGATATACCACCCTTGTTGATGGAGTTTCATATTGCAAATTTGGAGGATTCTATTGAGTACGCTCGTTTTTTCGTTCATGACAGCCACATCATTTTTGTTAGTCCATCATCATTGTCTTTCGAGCTTGTTCTACATTAGCCTTCACAAGGTTCCTGATTGACATCATCTCATTCTGCCATGTGGACATTTTAATAGTTTTCAGAGACACATTTGGATTTGGATTCCCTATTCATCAAGATAATGGAAATGGCTTCTTCAGTCAATAGTGGATTTGTTTCTTCCTCAGGGGAGAAATGTTGTTTGTAGGTAGTGGATTCTGTTTTGGCTTTAGGCTTTCATCATTAGCATAGGTTCGACTTCTTTGTGGGGGGGATTCATATTCTCACCTTCTCTCTCCTATTTGGGGGACATTTATTGTACTTATGTGATTGAAATAGTCCTTGGAGGGTCATATCGAGTCCTTTACTTTTTTGACTAGTACATATTTATTTCACTTTTTATCTCTTTTGGAGAGGAGTTTTTTCCCATGAGGTTTTCTTTTTTTCTCCTGTTATGAGGGATTTATTTGTTTGTACATGGGTACCTCATTAGGCCTTGTAGCTAGGACCCATCCAAGCATTCATCATTAGTTTTTTAGCTTCTCCCTAAATTGGACTTAAGGGGGAGGGGGGGTGGGGCGGGTTGTTAGAATAAAATAGAAAAATCACCTAATTAATTAATTAGGTCCTGTTTTTACTTTAGCATACTTAAGCTATGCTTAGGAGTGCTATTCTATTTTTAGGTCATCTGCTTTTGTCTCATAGAATAGGATGAGGACACTTGTCATGATCTAATTCTGTCTTCACCTAAGATTTCATCTAGGGTTTCTTTTTGCTTGTTTCTTTATAAGTATTCATTATTCATCATTGTAATCATTCAATTATTTATTCAATACAAAAGCTCAATCATGGAGCCCTTTTGGATCAATTCAATTATCAAGGTTGCATAACACATTATTTACTTTTTCTCTCTTCATGTGATAGGCATTTTGGTTGTAGGTGATTTTTGGGAGTTGTGGGGTACAACAACCAACTCCAACAGAACTTTGATGAAACACATGCTTATACTAAGAGGGGTAGGGGGAAGGGGGGCGTGAATTAGTATAATACAATCTTTTACTTTTTCAACTTAACAATAACACAATCACACAAGATCCACACTCATCAAAGACACAAGATTTTACGTGGAAACCCTTTCGGGAGAAAACCACGGTTGAAGGACTACTTGGATCTACCGTCCAAATGCAACCTTAGCAAATTGAAATCTTTGTAGGCACCAACCCACTGGAGAAACCTAACAAGAGATTACATCTCTTTAAATGAGAGGCACCACCCTCCTGATCTCCTTAGTTAGGAGGCACCAACCTCCAAACAAACAAAATGATAAATATTTGAAACTTCTTGAATCAGCTCTAATTCATCTTCACAAATCTGCTCAAAATGTCTGCTATAAATCAACCTCTAGATCTGCTATAATTATTTCTCAAAATCTGCCTCAAATCTGCTATAATTTCCTCTTAGATCTGCTATGAATAATCTTTTATATTCTTCAGATAAATCTGCTCTTATTCTTCCTCAAGATCTGCTTTTAAAATCATAAAGATATTCTAGTTATTGCTTGCCTTCAAAACTCCTTCACAATCTCTTATTATATCTTCTCCAAAGAGGGTGACCACATAGAAAAGACATTTCCCTTAGAAAAAACATTTCCCTTGCCAAGAGAGGCATACTTTATTTATAAGTGCTTTTACATAACGAAACTTGGGCACACCTTTTGAGGGGTCGGCCCCTTTTAAAGAAATTTATTTATTTTAATTTTAATTTCCCCAAATGGGGCGGCACCATAAGGGGGTCGGCCAATTATTGTTTAGATTTAATTTTATTAATTTTTATTTATACTTCCTTTATCTTGGGCACTACTACAGGGGTTGGCTGGCATGAGTTTGATTCAATTTTATCATTGCACATTGCTGCCATGGTAAGATAAAATCTGTGGTTGGAGTGGATCTGTCCTTTGGCCTTCTATTTGCTTGAGCAACATGATTCTCCTTTGACAAAATGACAAAAATGCTAACAGACTGATGAGGTTTTCCTAGTTTTTTGAAGAGCTTATGGTGAAAAGTTGCCAAAAGTTTGCTAGTAAGTTTTTTGTGAATTACTTGTGAAGCCTAGTTGATCCATGAGTACTCGTAAGTTAGATGAATTTTTGGTGAGTTTTTCAAATATGATATCTCTCTATTTATTTTGATGGTCCAATGCCTCTTGAAGGTTTTATTGATTCGAAATCACTTGCCTCTTCATGTCTTGTAACAAGGTAGGTACAATAGACACTTTATCCTCTATTTTGCAAGGTTTGTGTAATGTCTCGAATTGGGATCAACAGAAAAACATGCAATTTTTTTTGTACTTTTTGATTTGTGAAACAAGAATGAAAATGTAACAAATTTAAATGGAAACTAAACGTTGTTAACAACTTCATATGGTTGGAAATCATGAATCTAACCCTCATACATTGATATAAGTCCTCAGATAAATCACAACAGCAGATCTAGCATTAACTGGTGTAATAATGAAATGAAGCAGGTTGCAATTCCCATGGTAATACTTTTATCTTGAAAATAATCTGTGTAACCTCACCTTTTCTGTTCATCCTTGAATTTTGAAGCTGGACAACGGTAGCATGGTATTTCTTGTCAGTTTTTAAAAGGTTAAACCATATTTGGAGAGCACTTACTTATATCTATGAATCTGCAAAAAGAAAGAGCATTGCTATGAAAAGAGCTACCATACTGATATGTGTGTTGGAAATTTGTTTTTGCAGGTGGAGTTCTTTGACAGGCATAAGGTAAAAGGTCATCCATTTTCTTCATTTTTTGAAAGATTGCTGGCTTTCGTTCTTAAAATCTTATAGCAATACTTAATGATTTTTGTTTCTCTTGCTCAATTATTATGGAATGTAAAGTGTTTGGTGATTCTTGATTTCACGCTTTAATAAAGTTGCTGGAACAGTATATGAGATTTTGAGATTATAAAATGTGCTTCTTGAATGTAGCCATCCACTCTATATTTCATAATCTGGCACATGTTTACTGTAAAGTGTAAAGTATACACTACCAATGAGCAATATATGGAGAATAATATTTTCATTCCATAGGTAGTGTTCAGTACAAGCTTACTATTATGGGGAAGACCTGTCACGAAGTCAGTGCCCTCACCCCAATTGTGGCAATATCATTTGTAGTACTGGTGGTTGGTGGTTAAGACACAATTGTTGGTCTAACTGTTTATAGCTTCTTTTTACACTGCCTAAACTGACGAGGAATAAATAACATAACATTTATTAATGATGACATATTATAACTATCTACATTTATTTTTCTTCAAGGTTAGTTGGAGTCTCATACGACACAATTCATGAACAGAATGAAGAAAAAGGAGATACAAAAATCTAGGGACCAGAGATGTCCTTGAAGGTATACCTACTCTAGCTGAACCTAATGAAGTGGTCCTTCTAGATCTTATGGTTGTTGCAACTTTAAGTGCATACAATTCCTCTGATCACTGCTTAAGATGGTGTAATCTCATATTCTCTATAACTTTTGGCCATATGAACAATCCCTTGGAGGTTGCCTTTGAAGTGATCATTGTCTTGTCCCCGAAATTACAATGCTAAAAGCCCTAACATTGAAACACACATGATTAAATCAAATGAATAACAAAATGCAAATTAAAATTATAAGAGGGAATATTATCGATTCAATATTTTATAATTACCATTATCATAAGATAATATGATAATTATAAATATAGATTAACAACTTAAATATAATAACCATTATTTATATTAAAATATATAGATTTAAGATAAATACACAAAAAAAGCAATATTATAAAAATATATAAAATAGCAATTATTATTATTGTGGACCAACATTATTCATCAAAGACTTTAATATGCCGTTGATTATCAATAACTGGCTTAAGCGATACATTACTTGTCCGTCTCCCTGTATTGGCATGGGTTTGTTAGTTTTATGATCAGATGTAAAGCACAGAGAATTAATTCAAAATCAGACACAATAACACAGCAGATACCCTGGGAAAACCCTCCACTTGAGGGAGAAAATCCCAGCAACAATATATCACTTATATATTGAATGTCAACAAGAATTGTCTCCTTTACAAGAGGCCGATATGAAGGCCAAATAGAAGCACCACAAACTGGTGCAACACAGACACAAGATGATGTAATTCGCTGATTATAAATTCAGCCTTCCACAAAATATCAATCTGCTCTTCTACAGAATTCGCAATCTGCTCTTCTACAGAATTCGCACTTGAGAACAATGAATCAAAATGAGTATGAATGAATATCAAACAATGAAACTCCATTGAACATATATACAAGATGAAGGGAGGGACGTGACTCCCCAATACAATAAGTCGGCCTCCTTCAAAAAGTCGTGTCTCTAACACACGAGAAGTCGGCTACAAGAAATCATGTCCCTTCATGAAATTCACGCCTATGGATGTCGGCCACATTAATTAAATAAGTCATCATTTAATTCGAGCCTCTTCATAACGGGTATCATGATAAATTAAATAGCCATAGGCTATCATTTAATTTATCCATGGATTCAAGGAGAACGGGCTGGAAGATACTCCTGACGCTGCTCAATAACGTCAACACTCCCTCTCAACTAGGGAGGATACTTCCAGCTGCATAAGACATAGCACCTTATCGTGATATCAACCACAATGGCTACTCCCATATGTGGAAAGGAAAGATATCACCTCATCGTGACATCAACCATCATGGCTACACCCATGTATGGTATGTACAAGTGCTCATCACTCAACGTGATGTTGTCACCTCATCGTGACGTTCACCATGGCTCTCCCAGAGGGTGAAAACACAAGTACAAGAAAATTATCACCGACTCTCTCATGTGATGTTGTCATGGAGTCACACACATGACATCCACCATGGCTCTCCCAGAGGGTGGAAACAAGGGCTTTCACCTCAAATCTCTCTCAAAGAGAAATGCATTAACAAGGGCTTGCACCTCAAATCTCTCTCAAAGAGAAATGCATTAAAGAAGGTCACTGATATTGAGACTCCTCAGCTAGGACTTCATTCTCCACCATACCAAGCTTGTCTCGAAAGTACACAAACTTTATCCTGGAGAGAGGCTTGGTGAGAATGTCTGCCGTGTGCTCGTCAGTGCTGATATACCTCAACTGAATTGCTTTCCTCAATACCATATCTCTGATATAGTGGTATTTGATCTCAACATGTTTAGTTCTGTCATGAAACATAGGGTTGACAAAAAGCTTCACACAGCTCTGGTTATCACAATGAATGATAGTTGGCTCCATCGATTGTCCAAAGACTCCAAACAATCCTGCAAGGAGCTTTTGAAGCCACACTACTTCTCGAGCTGCCACACAAGCTGCAATATACTCGGCCTCAGCTGTACTCAGTGCCACGGAAGACTGCTTCTTGCTACACCGGGATATCATCGCAGACCCCAAACTCAAGCAACATCCAGAGGTGCTCTTCTGATCAGTAACACACCTTGCCCAATCAGAATCAGTCTATCCATGCAGCTCCAAATCCACACCTGAAGAATATCTCAAGCCATACCCAATTGTGCCACGCAAGTATCTCAGGATATGCTTCGCTGCAACTAGATGTATTTTCCTTGGTTCACACATGAACTGACTAAGTGCACTCATTGCATAGAAAATATCCGGTTTAGTATTGACTAGATACATCAACGATCCAATTAACTGCATGTACATCGTGGAATCCACCATATCTGAATTAGCTGCAACCTCTTTCAACTTATGTAGGTTGGTCTCCATAGGCTTAGACATGGATTTGCAATCCATCATACCAAATCTCTTCAGAATATCAATGGTATACTTCCCTTGACTTAGAATCATCTCATCAGGCTTCTGCCATACTTCTAAACCAAGGAAGTAGTGCATGAGACCAAGATCCTTCATTTCAAATTTAGAGGCTAACTCCTTCTTGCATTTGATAATGAGGTGATCTTCTCCAGTAAGAATTAAATCATCAACATAGAGAACCAAGATTAATGCTTCGCCATCAATTACCTTGAAGTAGAGGTTTGAATCAACATCATTCTTGGAGAAACCCAAGCTCATCAGGTAACGATCAATCCTTTCATACCAAGCATGGGGAGCCTGCTTAAGGCCATACAAAGCCTTCTTCAGCCTACAAACATGAGACTCCTTCCCATGTACCTCAAAGCCATCAAGTTGCTCGATATATACCTCTTCCTCGATTACGCCATTCAAAAATGTTGTCTTCACTTCCATCTGGTGAATCTTCCATCCTTTAGATGCAGCAATAGCAATGATGGTCCTGACTGAAGTATAGCGAGCAACTGGAGCAAAGGTTTCCCCATAGTCAACTCCCTCTTTCTGTGAGAATCCTCTAGCCACGAACCTAGCCTTGTACTTCTTAATGCTCCCATCAGCCGCATGCTTGATCTTGAAGAGCCACTTAGAAGATACCACAGATTTGCCTTCGGGTCTAGGTACGATGTCCCAAACATCATTCTTGAGAATGGATTGATATTCTTTAGACATAGCATCTCTCCAAACCTGCTTACTAGTAGCTTCCTCAACACTGGAAGGCTCAGATTCAATGATTTGACTCGTCAATGCAACATAGGTGGAAAACTTATGAGGTCCCTTACTTTCTCTGAATGTTCCCCTTGGGGCTGCAAACCTTTCTGCCTCCTGCATTGTTTTCCTGGCCCAAAGAGGTCTTTGTCTACCAATCACAATATCTGTAGGCCCATCAGTAGGTTCCAAGGGCTCAACTGGATCATCATCTTCTTTAGGTTGAGGAGCCTCCCTTTGAATCTCAGGCGTATGGTCAACTTCCATATCCTGAGGAGACTCTTCATTATCTATCTCCATGTGAGTGCCCTTGGATCTCCTGAATGCAACATCCTCTTCAAATGTAACATCCCTATTGATCTCAATCAACTTCTGACCTAGAATGTAGATTCTGTAGGCTTTTGATGTCTCACTGTAACCTACAAATATCCCCTTCTTGCTAGAAGGTTCCAACTTTGTCCTTTTATCTTTCAGTACATGAACATACATAGGACAACCAAAGATCCTCAAATGACTTACTTCTGGCTTCACCCCTGTGAATGCTTCTTCGGGAGTCATATTCTCCAAAATGCAGCGAGGACTTCTATTCTGAACATAGATTGCTGTCCTAGATGCTTCCGCCCAAAGGAAGGTTTGCAGATCTTGGTCATGAATCATGGCTTTGACTGCTTCCGCAATAGATCTGTTCTTCCTTTTAGCAACATCGTTCTGTTGAGGATTCTAAGGGACATAACTCCCTCTTAATCTTTGCTTCAATGCAAAAGTTACGGAAGCTGCCGAAAATGTACTGTCCTCCGTTATCGGATCTCAAAACTTTGATTCTCTTCTCGGACAAGTTCTCTACCTGAGCTTTGAATTCTTTGAACTTCTCTAATACCTCCTCAGATTCTTTAGATTTCAAGAAATAAATCCAATTCTTTCTAGAGTAGTCATCAATAAAAATAATGTAATACAAGAAACCACTCAAAGAATCAACAGACATTGGACCACATAAATTAGAATGAATAAGATCAAGAATACATTTAGATCTACTTTTACTACTATGAAATGGACCTTTAGTATTCTTACCCAATGCGCAACCTCTGCAAGTGCCTTCATGCTCCTGGTTGAGTTTCGGAAGGCCTGAAACCATCTTCTCCATGGTAGGAAGTGCTTGAAAGTGAAGGTGAGCCAGTCTTCTATGCCATAGTTCACACAAACTTGATGAATCATGCACCAATGCCTGAAGTGGACGAGTACAAAGCCTGTAGAGGCTCTCATGTCGAACTCCAATCACTCGAGCAGTCTTGATATTAGAGTTCTTCATCCATGCAAGAACTTTTCCTTTTGAAAATGCAACTTGGTACCCCTTGTCCTCCAAGGCTGAAATAGAGACAAGATTTCGCTTGATGCTCGAAACAAATAGCACATCACTCAGCTGCAAGGAAATACCGGAATCCAAGCGAAGAGAGGAGGTCCCAACACCTTTCACAGAATAACTAGCATCATCTCCAATAATGACTTGTTCACTGGAATCTCTCTCCACCAAATCAGTTAGGTGCACTCTAAATCCGGTAATGTGGCAGGAGGCACCACTATCAATTAGCCAAGTATTGTTGTCGGTAGGCACACTACTTGAAAGAGCTTAATAGAATAGGAAACCACCTGAATCCTTTTGCGGGGAGATCTCATCTACATCAGCAATGGAAGCCTGCCGCTTAGGCTTGG